>CANUEX010037130.1:0-22119 GCA_948099535.1 Jatropha multifida
CCTCCTCCACTCATAAGTGAGTGGGACCCACATGTTCCCCACAATATCCACTTCCACTCATAAGTGGATGGGTCCCACATGTTTCCCACTAATTACACTTGCCCAAATAGTAAAAACCCATGCCTAAATAGGAACCTTTCCTAAAATTTTTCCTATAAAAGGCAACTCACCCCTCTCTCCCAAAACACATAATTCTTTTACAACTCTCTAAACAACTCTCTACACTCTCTACACAATTCCTTACACACATTCTTTTTACACAATTCTCTACACACAACTCTCTTCCCTCTCTCATCAACACTCTCCTACACTTCTTCTTCCTCCTACTACCTCTCAAACACATCTCCCTCTACAACCTTCCCCCCATCCCTCTCATCCTTTCTCCTTATCCTTCTCCTTCTACCTTACCCCTCTCATACCTTCTCTTAGATATTGTTATCATGTATTAGTACTTGTAATAGTAGAAGTTTGTAATCATTAGAAGTTGTAGTAATTAAGTAAGAAATTGTAATCAAGCTTGAAGTTTGTACTAAGTTTCTCAAGTAATTTATGTAAGTATTCTTTCCTATCTTTTCTTTTATGTTGTTTAGTTCTAACGTATTCTTCCTTTATCACTTATGCTTATTTAGTTCTTCCTTTATTATATATGTTCTAACTTGTTCTTTCTTTATATTTATCTAGCTTATTTTTCTTTTACTATACTAGTTGTTCATGAAACTGGTCCTTGCCCAGTTCGTGTTACTGGTTTTATTTCCTTAAGTTATTATTGCTTTATTTTTCTTTTACTATACCAGTTATTCATGAAATTGGTCCTTGCCCAGTTCGTGTTACTGGTTTTATTTACTTTACTTTAATTTTATGTTATCTTCCAGTTATCTAGTCCTTTAATTTACTATTTATCTTTCCAGTTATCTGGTCCTTTATATTTATGTTATTTATTTTATGTTCTTTTATTTATGTTGTTCTTCAATCTTCCCTTATTGCTTTAATTAGTTTATTTTCAGTTACTTTTCTCTTCTTGCCTTTAGTTATTTTCTATAATTAGTTCTCTTCTCACTCTCTTTAATATTAATTGTCTTCTCTATTTTCTATCCCTTTCGATCCTTCCTCCTCCTTGGTATATTTATATATATATACACACACATATACACATAGCTTAAAATACTTAAAAACCAACCTTAAAGAAGGAAAAATCATGCCTTACCACCCTAGGGTGGTTCAGCCTCTTTAGGTCAACAAAGGGGAAGAAGTTTCCCTTCCTCCAAATACCATATTTCAAGCTTAAATTTCTTAACTAAAGCATTAAAACCTTCACCTAAAAACATTTAGTCTTAAAACTCATTCTTTACACATTCAAAAACCTTTTTTAAGTCTTGAAAAATTCTTAAACACTAGAATTCAAAGTAGAGGTTTAAACCACCTTTAATTTACTTATAAACTAACTCATTAAAGTCTAAATCAAACATAAAAATCAAAGAACACAAAGGGCCCTTCACCTTAAGTGATCCCGCCACTCTTGCTAATGAAGGGGGAAATGGTTTTCTTTTCAAATTAACCACATTAACTTAAGGAGAAACCTTTCAAGAACACATAATTATCAAAGAAAGCAAAAGCATGAAACCAAAACTCAAGCCCTTCCTCCTAAGGAGGTTCGGCCATTGATGGATGAAGGGGAAAGAAGTGTTCCTCTTCCCATTCAAGCATTCCATCATTCTTAGAAGTCATGCCAAATCATATAAAAGCATTCAAAGGACAAATTCCCCAACAAAATCATAAAATTCTCAAAATTCATTCAAAAATGTAAAAACTGAAAACTTAAAGAAATGAAAGGAGAAGGAAAGAATATAGGCACTAACCTTTAAATAAAGCTTGAACAAGCTTAGAAAGCTTTATTTGTTAGCCTTTTCTTTTCCTTTAGAGGATGGTTCTCCAACCTCTTGAAAGTAGCAAAAATGACCATTAAAATCAAGAAATGACAAAAGAAAGAGATGGAGCATGATTTAAAGCATATTCTACATGTTTAAACTATGAATTTCACTTATTAATTCACAAAATCAAATTTCACAACTTGCTTTGTAGCTTTTCTCCAAAAGTCTTAGTGTTAGTCTCCAATTCTCACTCCCTTAGCTTAGTTCTTAAGGTTTAATTACTAATCTAAGGTTTAATCAAGTGATTTGGTGTAGTTTTGTAAGTGGAGAAATTGAAAGAAAATGGAGGAGAGAAAGAGAGAAGTGGCGTTGGAAATGAGAGGAGGAAGAAGAGGGAATAGTGTTTTGATAAGTGTTGATTTTAAGTAGCAAAGTCAAACTTGGCTACTTAATTTTATGTCAAATGAATGGCTAGGATTAAGTATCTAGTATTCTCATCCAATGGCTCTAAATATTCACCAATTTATTAAATTAACTCTATAAAAATAATTCCTCAATTTTCCTTAATATACTACATTAGAAAACACTATTCATTAAATAATTAAATTCTCCAAAAAATATTCATGAGACATTTTCTACCCACCTAAATCATGCAAATATGCTCCAAAAATATTAAATAAAATATTAGACATGCATAGTAATTTTTCGGACTGAAATAATATCAAGTCCCGGACCGATGGTACTATTCACAGATCGATAAATCACTATTACGACACTGAAAAATGGACTGTTACAATAAATGTGGCCAGAGTTGGACTCCCCTCTAAATTACACTTTATATTCGTGATTTGTCCATATCATTATAGTTGCCATGCATTCTAAGTATGCTCATGCATCGATAATCTGGCATTCATGCAAAGCTGATACTTTTGCTTACAAGATTAATTCAAAACCATTGATTCTACAAAAAGAGCTAAAAATCTAGTCCCCGAATATAATGATTTGAGATCAGTGCATTTTATCTCTTGTGGTAATTAAAGGAATAAAACATGAGGTTTTTACCTTATATTTTCCTCAAAAAGCAAAAACAAAGTAAGGTGACGACTCTAAACACATTACGCACCTTCCAAAGCGCTCCAAAGAGTCGATCCGATCATTTAAGCACTATTTGAGCCAAATATATAAGGAACCGTAAGGAGTTCCTGCCAATCCATGAGAAATCAATCAATGGGCTCATCTAGATTGACTTTATCCTTTGGACCTTTCTTATGGCACTGAAGAGGGGCCTCATACTAAGATAATGTTAGTTATAAATGAAATGATGTCCCCAAAGTTATTATTATTTTTATTGCACATCTTTCTATACAACTTATTTATAAACTGAGTTAGAGAATATTCTAAATAAAAAATTATATTAGGTTATGGAGGTTGAATATTAAAAAGTATGAAAACCCTTCAATTGCTATTTTATTTTATTTTTTTGTTGTGAAATTGTTAGTATGAACTTTTCAATTAGTAAAGAAAAGCCTAACAAGTATAAAATAAAGTAAATAATAAATTTGTCTAATATTGTTCACATAAGATTAAATTGAAAAGATGTTGTGCAAAAAGAAAGCTAAATGCACTTGATGCAAATGGAGCTTCATGTGTACTTGGATGATGTTGAGATGATACACATGGAAATGGTGCAAATCTAGTTTTAATCAAAGTCTGCCACCGCTACATATCAAACAAATCGAAGGAAGGCTGTGAAGCTTATGGCATATTTGAAATATTTGTCAACCACGGGGCCCATTAACCTGAAGGAGTAGGCACAAAAATATTAGTCATATCAAATAAACTTTAAGTTAGAAAAGTATTTATTTCATTCTAGTTTGTGTCCATTTAGTGTCCAACAAAAATGATGACTGACCAACATCATCAGTATATTTTGCAAAAGAATGAAATCCACCCAATTAGGGAACACAATCACATCCAACTACATTCAGGATAGGAACCTCATTTTGTTATGAAGCCCTAGAACATTAATGCCATGGTCATGGCTATGGTTCCTGAACTTCCTGATCATCATGCATATCACCTATTATCAGGGCAAAAGGGGCTAGTTACAATGGGGGCATTATGGTGATCTTCCTTTCCTCCTATAATGTGCAAAACATAACATTCACTGAGCATAGTATAGAAGCAATATTTTGCAAAAATTATGTCATAAGTCTAATACGGGCATCCTCTAAGCCATCCTCTTCATAGTAGATATACAAAAATAAATTGCAATAACTATAAGAAAAATAAATTGTAATAACTATCATCTCAATAATTTACTCACCAAGTATCTTTATAGTATAAATTATGTATACACACACACACACACACACAACTGTCTTAAGGTAGCTCCAAAATGAGAAATCCAATGTCCAGCAATGCAACAATACCACTCCAAATAATGAGAATGATAGTGGAGCGGCTATGTAGTGGGTGTGCGAGGAACAACTCTATTACCACAAATCGCACAAAGTGAGATCCAACTTACATGGATTACGATCCAGTTGGACTCAGACTATCCTAAATCTATCAAGTGAGGCCATCAGAATGTTTCGGTTGTCGAGGGATAGGCTACCGCATCCCATAATTGTGTATCAACCTACTTGGATAATGCCACTCAACAATATGAAAACATAGTGGAGGGACTTATGCTCTCCAAATACCACAACCTTGTAGACAATATGCTAGGAGTGCTTGAAGAACATTATCAGAGTATGGTTCCCATCTTATCTGTAATTTAAAAAAGTACAAAAAATTTTCAATTAATAGTTTCAAAAATGGGTCAAAATACATTCTATGGTGAAAATTATGAGTTATCATACATGTTGATACAATGTCCTATCAAATTGATATTTAATATGAACAAGCACGTGGTAGTAACCTTTGTTATTATAAGTTATCATACATTGCTCCACCCACTATAAAATAACTTGACTATTTATATGGAATTTTCAACTAGATAAAAGGTTTATTAAACTTTAAATGACCTACTACCCAGTGGAGCATTAGGGTGAGGGTTAGGGTCAAATATAGTAGGAGCAATGGTTGTCAATCTCTAGGTTAAAATTTAAAGAATGAGTAAGGCATTATTAATTACTAAGACTGAAGGATTAGTTGCATGACATAGCTCCCTATATAAATAGGTTAAGATTGCCCTGCCCCAACTATAATTTCCTACCTTGCCAAGATCAACAAGTAAAGGTGAATAGATGAGGAGGACCCTTGTTGAAGACTTTTCACTTAAAAAGGATCCATCGATCAATCTCATGGTATTTACTTGTGCATGCCTCTATAAAGTAGTTAAGTTGTCATTGATAGACCTCATTGAATTGCTCTACTAGCCAAGATATAGTAAAAAAACTACCTCTTAAATATTGACATGTCGGCCGTACTCCCAATAAGTCCTCACAAACTTTTGCCTATTCTAGGTGAGTATTTCCATGTATGGCATCATTATTAATAGGCAAATCTATAAGCATGATAATAACTTGAAGTGTGATGGTGCACTCTCCCTCATGCATCATGAAGGTGTACTCTCCCTCATGCATCATGAAGGTGTGAGTCTATGGTTGCCCTCTCTCAACAAGTGTAGTCAGTAGACGTTAGTCTAGTTGAAATAAACCAAGTCGTAATACTTCATAAATCCACTAGCTTGCAAAAATGAGATTATGTGTGCATCTACATGATCTAGTATGTAATGTCCTGACTCCAACCACCAGAGGAATTGTTCGCTTTGGATCAAGCTGGATCCATCCCATACTAGATCGGCAAGACCCGCACGATTTTGTCCCATAGGTGAAATGGGAACATCCCAAGAGGTCACCCATCCTAGGATTTCTGTCAAGCGAGCATGCTTAACCCTGAAATTCTTCCAACTCTCTAGTCATTCCACCAAAATGCGCCTCTGATGATTAACTATCCCCTTTCAATATATGATCTAATTCATTCCTGTGTCCCGCATTAAACTACCCTAGCTAACTTGCCATCCTAAAAGCTTGCCAAGAGCCCTGCTCTACCCGCCCTCTTAGGATCACTTTGTCTAGTTGGGATGTCACATAGCAGGTGTAAAACAACCCTAAAATGTTTGCACTACAATATTGGTAAATTAGGATCTCCATCCATATAGCCTCAGATTTATGACGACGTTGGCAATGTAACAAACTAGTATCTTGCGGTCTAGGATTATGTAATCTCTTCTATGGTGTCAAGATGCCATTATTTACTTTTCTAAGCTGAAACAGAAATCAAATGGGCAATATAGCAAATACTGTCAATAAAACAAAATGAATTAGTTTAAGAACATATTTATGTAGTGTGATTTCTAACTCAAATAAATTAAGAAATGAAATTGGTTTAATATAAATTTACAACAATAATGTAAATAAATCAATTATTCTTTCAAGGCAATAATAAAAATTATTATTTTGTAATGGATATGCAACATACCATAAAGCCTTAAATCTATAAAAATGTTGGTGATGCAACAAACCACTATCTTGCTGTTCAGGATTAATGTAATCTCTTCTATGCTGTTCAAATGTCATTATTTACTTGGCCAAGTTGGAATAGAAATCGAACGGGTAGTATAGCAAATATTGTCAATAAAACAAAATGAACTAGTTCAACAACGTATTTATGCAGTGTGATTTCTAACTCAAATAAATTCAAAAATGGAATTAACTTAATATAAATTGAAATAATAATGAACATAAATCAATTGTTCTTTTAAGGTAATTATAAAAATTATCATTTTGTAATGGATATGAGAAAAACTTGGCTTTAATTGTTAAGCTTAAGCACAAATTGTAGTTTGATGAGAAATTGAGAATTATATTTAGTTATTTCAAATTTTTATTAAGAAGTTAGGAGTTTTTGTGCAATAGCAGCAACTATCTTTGTTATATTACCTGAACTACGGCTTTCGAACAAAGTATATGATATTGTGAATGTAGTTTTTTCAATTAGGCAATGAGTAAATTTTCATATATTGTAAGGGTTTTGCTTAGAAAATGTTGATTCCCTTAGGTTGGCAACTCTCTTTTTGGATAACGATGTTATCCAAGATGAACTTAGGTAGGAATGATTATATTTTTATTATTTTCACATTAATTTTTATTAAATAGCTTTATTCTTACTAAACAACTGCTATAATCATAGAATTCTTTAGTTAAGAAAAAGCTAGAAATTGTAATTTTCTACCGGAATTGAGTATAAACTTTGAGCTTTAGTAGAATCATGCTTAGGTTTGTCAATTGAGTTGTTTAACAGACTTTAGCTATTAAATTTTAATTTAAATATCTATTCGTAGTGCTAGTTTAGAGTTCTTCAATTGCATTCTATGTGGGCAGTAATTATAAAGTGAGTGATTATTATACGTATATATTTTTTTTATTTATACATAATCTACATAAATATTGGAAAAGCCAGAATCCTTGTGAACTTTTACTTGAAGAATTGGGTCTAAGTTTGTGTATGTAAACAAAATATTGAATCCGGTATATTAAGGTTTACTTAGAGCCTTGGAGGTCTTAAGTCCATCCAGGTCCTAGTGCTAGTCTAGTCATAGTGACAGGTCATGACAAAGTTTGTATCAGAGCATAAGTTGGTTCTTGGGAATCAATTGTTGAACTTAGGGAATTGTAGGCAAAATTCTTATGTTGGGATCAGCCATAACCAAGAGAGGAGGTGTGCTTTAGATTGGAATGCATTCTAGTGCTGGTGGATGCACCATACACTAGAGTGGATGAAAATCTATCAATAGTGATATGAGTCACAAGAAGGATAGAGATGTATTTTAGGCATATGCTTCAAATATTAAATGTTGATGGCTTGATCACCCATTGCACTTTCCTCCAATGATGATTGTGTTTCTGACTAATGAGCAAGTGCTAACCATTGATAATAATTTCTAATTTTACCATTAGGTTATGAAAATGAAAATAAGCAATTATTAGTGGTAAAATATTGGGGAATAAGAGGTTTATGGAGAAACAAATTATTTGGTAGTTTATAGTATAGAATAAAGGAACTTAGTTAGGTATGATATAAATAGTTAGGGGTAGTGATTGGACACTTAAATAATTACATAATGACTAAAATGGACATGTTAATAGTGGAAGAATATATCTAGACAATTACATTTCACATTTAGATTTTAACCCTAGAAAGAGTTATTGTACTTGAATTGCTAGTATTGTAGAGTATCAGAAGACTATGTCAGAGGCATTGCCTTGCGACCTCATCATGTAGACTTAAGAGAGTAGTAGAGCCCGATGCTTAATAAGAAGAATTCAAAACTTCAAGGCTGTGTACACCTCGAGATTCTCTAACCTAAATTTTCATATAGAAATGAATAAATTATTTAGTTTAATGCAGATTTTGGTTAAGGAATTCAAGAATTTTGAAATGACAGCAGCTAATCTGACTATTTGCTAATATTATTACTTTGGTATAGGACATATGATGTGATAAATCAAGTTCTTGGTCAGAATTGAGTCAATGGGCAAGAAATTTATAGGTTGTAATAAAAAAATTTTTATTTCTTTAGCTTGACAGCATCTAGTTAGTAAAATTTTATGAGTTATGTCAATTGGACCTCTATGTTGAGCTTATAAAAATATTATGTGCTAGTAATGAGTATTGTTGATAATAACTAAGGATGAGATTATAAAGAATCATGGGTTGCAATTTAAATGTAATTTTTATTATTAAGTGCATTTTTTTTAAATCACTCATTTATTGGATAGAGAATGAATGTTATACTTATGTCCTTAATAGGACATAAAGGAATTGGGGGTATTTTATTTATTAGTAAGCTAGCTAGGTTTTAATTTACTATTCATATGGAAATTTTAGGAAATTCTTTTTAATCTTGCTATATGAGAAGTATTAAAGTTCTAGCCTATAATTTAGAAAGCAAAATATGATTTCCTTTGGATAATTTGATGGATTTGACGTTTGAATTATAGATGTGTAGAAGTTAGGGTGCATGGAACCCTATTCATGCAATTAGATGGGAATGAATTTGGATTCAATTGCCAACCAAGTTAGGGTCCATGGAGCCCTATTCATGCAAGTAGAATCATGCTTAGGTCTGTGAATTGAGTTGTTTAACAGACATTGGCTATTAAATTTTAATTCAAATATCTATTCATAGTACTAGTTTAGAGTTCTACAATTGCATTCTATATGGGCTGTAATTATGGAGTGATTAATTATTATTATTATTATTATTATTATTATTATATTAGTTATTTATGAATAATCTATATAAATATTGAATAGAGCCTAGAATCCTTGTGAATTGTTACTTGAAGAATTAGGCTTGAGATTGTTTATGTAAATAGAATACTAAATTCAGTATATTATGGCTTACTAGTGTTGGTGTTTCAAACAAAAGATAGAAATATATTGCTGTTAAAAATAACAAAAGAAAGAGTTTGAGAAAGGAGAGAAACCAATGTATATATTCAACTCAAGAATGAGGGTTTTATACACATCAAAATAACAACCTTATCTACTTGAGTGATACTTCTTCTATCTGATAAAAACTAAATCAAAAAATATAGAACTGAAAAATAGGAGAATAAAATCTCTATTATTGACTTATTCTACTAAAAAATAAAAACAGAATACTTAGGAGTCGAAATAATGGAAAAATGCCAAATACTCCAACACTCCTTAGCATTTTGGTAGCAAACTCTTATCTTTAGTCTCAGTATCTCAAATCTATCTTTTGGCAGTGACTTCGTGAAGATATTGACCAATTGATCTTCAAATGGACAATGCACAAGCACCACTTCATTTGATTTTTAGAGTTCTCTGATAAAATGGAACTTAATGCTTTGTTCATCAGTGAAAAATTGGATTCTTTGATATTGAAACTGTTGAAATATTATCACACATGATTTTTGTAGCTTCTTTTTGTTAATGCCCCAAGTCTTCCATCATTTTTCTTAGCCAAATAGCTTGATTTACAGTAGACGCAGCAGCACTATACTCTACTTCTGCTATTGACTGAGTAGTAATTTCTTGTTTCCTTGAGCTCCAACTAAAAAAACAAGTTCCCAAAGAAAAGAGATATCCATAAGTTCTTTTAGAATCATCAACACTTCCACCCCAATCACTGTCGAAATAACCAATCAGCCTCATTATCCCTTTTGTTAAAGTTGGGAAAAAAACCCAAGTTTGCTTGTACCTTTGATATGCCTTAACACTCTTTTAGTAGCTGTGAAATGTGTTTCTTTAGGTGAATGCATGAACCTAGAAAGTAAACTTACAGTAAATAGAATGTCAGGCCTGCTCGCGGTGAGGTACAAAAGGTTGCCAACCAAGCTTCTGTACATGCTGTCATCAATTTTCTTAGAATTTTCATCTTTATTGAGCTTCAAATTTGTTGACATCAAAGTGCTTGTAGGTTTGCAATCTTGCATTTGAAACCTGTTCAATATATCATAAATATATTTTTCCTGGCATATAAAAATCCCATCATTAGACTACATCACTTCCATACCAAAAAAATACTTCAAAACTCCAAGATTAATCATTTCAAAGACTTTCTCCATTTCAGGTTTAAACTTCTGAATTAAATTAAATTTACTTCCTATCATGAGCATGTCATCAACATAAAGTGAAACAACTAAAGATTCATCACTTGTGACTTTCACATATAGAGTAGCTTCACTTTGGCTTCTATTAAAACCAAGTTGAATGAGATGATTGTCTATTCTTTTGTACCATGCCCTCGGTGCTTGTTTAAGGCCGTACAAGAACTTTTTTAAGAGATAAACTTGATTTTCTTTATCCTGAATTGCAAAACCATCAGGCTGTTCAACATAAATTTCTTCGGCAAGCACACCATTCAAAAAAGCTGATTTTATGTCAAGTTGATGAATCTACCAGGATTTATGGGCTGCAAAAGCAAGAAGAAGCTTGATAGTATCATACCTTGCCACTAAAGCAAAAGTTTCTTGATAATCGACACCATATTATTGCGCATAACCCTTAGCCACAAGTCTGGCTTTGTGTCTGCAAATTGAGCCATCAAGATTGTATTTTATCTTGAAAACCCATTTTACATCATACATAAGTGGCATATATCATTTATCATACTAATAGCTATTAGACGATTATGGATAGGTAATCTACCATATACTACATCATACCGTATGTTTATAGACTTCTATGGCGATTGAGTATGATTAATACCATATAATATCGGACAGGAGTGGGGTAGAGTTAAGCTGGGATCAGTAATCCTATATTAGATGTCATTGTAATAGTCTTGGACATAGAATTATATGGCAAGAGTTAACTACAGTGTAGCCATGATACATTATATCCACGTGGGGGGTTATATGGACTTGGGGTGATCTATTAACAAGCTACCAAGTACAATTCTTGTTGATCATGTCAAGTTCCTCTTGCATTGCTCTCCTCCATGCTTGAGAGTCTTGTGCTTCTACATAACTTGTTGGTTCAGAAATAACCAAATTACACCTTTGATAGATGTCTTCTAAGGTTTTGGTACCTCTCACTGGTAAGTCATCCACCAATTCATCTATCGCAAGTTGAGACGATTCTCTTGAAATTGAATCATCATAAATATTTTTATGATTTTCCTAATCCCAAACAGCTTCCTCATCAAACTTCACTTCCCTGCTCAATATTATTTTTTCTGTTTTTAAACAAAAAACCCCATAGCCTTTAGATGAAGAACCATAGCCAATGAAGACACCTTTTTGACCTTTATTGTCAAGCTTGCTTCTGTTATATTCTTGTATTTGACAATAGCAGATACACCCAAAGATCTTAAGATGGTGTACTAACAGTTTAACGCCATACCAGGCTTCATACGAAGTTTTGTCTTTCAATGCTTTAGTGGGCAATCTGTTAAGCAAATAGACAGAGATAGCCTCTGCCCAAAAATAATTTGGGATTTATTTTTCAGTCAAGAGACATTTACCCATATCCATTATTGCCCTATTCTTCCTTTTCGACATGCCATTCTCTTGGGGAATATATGGTACTGGTAATTGATGTTTTATCCATGCACTTCTACAGAACTCTTCAAATTGAGTAGAAGTATGTTCTCCTCTGTTATTAGATCTTAAAGCTTTAATTTTAATATTACATTGATTTTCAACTAAAGCTTTAAGTTGCTTAAAAATAGAATAGACTTCACTTTTGAGTTTAATGAAATAAACCCAACACATCCTGGAATAGTCATCCATGAAAAGGATAAAATATTTGTTACCACTCATGCCTTTTGTTCTCATAGGACCACAAACATTGGTATGAACGAGCTGAAGTTTTTTATGAGCTCTCCATGCCTAATTTTTCTGAAATGGTAATTTTGTTTGTCTTCTCATTTGACATGTTTCACAAACTTGATCATCACAATAGATTTCAAGCATATCTTTCACAAGTGCTTTCTTTGACATCTCTGAAATGCTTCTTTGATTGAAATGGCCAAGCCTTTTGTGCCACAAAGTTGTTTCTGATTGGGACACGTCGATATGAGCTTACTCAACAGCTTTCTTCCATTCAATAATAAAAACCCTTTTTCCCATCTCAACACAAAATAGTTCTTCTCCAGAAGGACTATAAACAATACATTTTCTATTCTTAAAGAGCAATGAATAGTCCTTTTCAAGCATCCGTCCAATACTCAAAAGATTTTGGCTAATATCAGGTATGTATAAAATATTAGGGATAGTTATAATACCTGAATTTGTTGAGACAGCTATTGAACCTCTTACTTTCACCTTGGTTTGATAAGTTTTATCAAGAACCCTGAATATGTCAGCATCATTGCACAAATGATGTATGCAAGCACTATCAAGAAGCCAAATATCAAAAGAGTCATTTGAGACAATAGAAACCATAACGAGTTGTTCCTCTTATGTATCATCAACTTCTACCAATTGTGCTTGTGAAGTTTTGGAAGATTTTTTTAATTTGCAAACTTTGGAAATATGTCCCAACTGTTTACAATTGCCACATACACCATCATCACTCCACCAACAATATTTTTCTAGATGAGTATCTTTTTTGCAGTGTTTGCAAATCGAAAACAGTTGGTTTAGCTATTGTTTTCCCTTACTAGAATTTTGCTTTTGCACAGAATAGGCTCCTTCAATGATCCTTTCTTATCTCATTATTCTCCTCTATTATTGAGCTTGAACAGCACTCATTAGTTCACCTAATGAGATTCGACTTAGATCCTTGGACTCTTCAAGAGAAGAAATATTCGATTCAAACCTCTCAGGAAGAGTCACAAGAACTTTCTCCATAATCCTTGAGTATGGAAAATTTTCACCAAGTAATCTAATGTTGTTGACTATTAATGAAATTTGATCGATATATTTTTCAATCATTTCATCCTCCTCCGTGCATAATGACTCAAATTCTCTCTTAAAATTCAACACCTGCATCTAACGGGTTCTATCATTTCCTTGGTATTCTTCTTTCAATCTGTCCCAAGCTTGTTTAAGTGTATTACATGTCATGATTCTATAAAATATAGTATCAGATACTGTACTTTGAATTACTAACTTGGCTTTAGATTTCTTTACTTTTTTTACACTGCTTTGTTTAATTTGTGCAAGTGAGGGGTTAGTTGGTAGAGGTGGTATTGGTTTATCTTCAGCCACAACTTCCCAAAGATCATAGGCTTCAAGAAAAGTCTGCATTTTTACTGACCATGTATGATAATTCTGACCAGTAAGAATCATAGGTGGGTTTAGAGTTTGGTTGTTTGATGCCATTTGAGTGAATTTGGCAAAAGGGGTTTTTAAGGTTTTGGTCCTGTAAGATCAACTGTGGCTCTGGTACCACTGTTGGTGTTTCAAACAAAAGACAGAAATATATTACTGTTAAAAATAATGAAAGAAAGAGCTTGAGAAAGGAGAGAAACTGATGTATATATTCAACTCAAGAATGAAGGTTGTATACACATCAAAATAACAACCTTATCTACTTGAGTGCTACTTCTTCTATCTGATAAAAACTAAATTAGAAATATAAAAATGAAAAATAGGAGAATAAAATCTCTATTATTGACTTATTCTGCTAAAAAATAAAAACATAAGACTTAGGAGCCGAAATACTGGAAAAATGCCAAATACTTTAATAACTAGGGGCCTTTGAGGCCTTAAACCCATCTAGGTCCAAGTGCTGGTCCAACCCATACTGACGAGTCATGACATGAACTATCATCATTTCTCCTAGTGGCCCCTTAAACTTCGCAAGGATTCTATCTTGATTCTGCAGTAACAAATTCTTCAGCAATTATGCTTCTTACCACATAAGAAATGAAGAACATGCATTCAATCGTGTTTGGGAGAGTGAAATTGATTTTCTTTGCTAATTTAATGTCCAACGTGGCATGATTCTTTTTAGTTTGTCTCTCCACAATTGATCTCATGAACAATGTCTTTCTCTCTCTCCAAAGTATATCTAATAAATAGTGTAATTCTTCTTCTTCTTTTTTAATTATTATGAGTGAGCTTTATTTCTACATCTATCCTTCTATTATTTATTTAAATTTGTTTTTAATCGCTTATAATAATCAAATCAGTGATAGGTTTCTTTTATATTCTTATTAATCTAGGTGAAATTATATAAAAATGCAATCTCTATAAGGCTTTAAGTCTCAAAATATAGGTTTGATGTTAAATTTTTTCTACATCTACAATTTAATTTTTTGAGATTTTTTAGACTAATAAATACAAGATGTTTTTCAAAATTTCTAAAATAATCAAATCTTTATTTCGCATAACCTTTTTCTTTATTTGGATGGTGATCATAAAAATATCCAAAACAAAGCATTTTGGGTGGCTTCAAAGAAAAAGAAGAAGAGAAAAAAGAGACGAGAGACATGGCTATATCATGACTAACAACATCATTATCCTCATAAGAAAACTGAAGCTAAGAAAAAATATAGTACTAGAATCAAAATGGTCCCCATTATTACCAAGCATGATAAAAAATCACAATTTTGAATAGAAAGACATTTTTCTATGCCTTAATATTAATTTCTTTATCTATATTAGCGATGATGATGATGGCGGCAGAAGGGGTATAAAGAGAGAAAATAGGTAATTATAGAAAAAGCAAAGCAAACGAGGGTCAGTTGTTAGGGTTTGGGTTTAGTGGGATTATTTTCAAAATTGGACTTCGATTTTTGGGGTGCTTTTAATTATTTAAAGCCACTGGGCCCAAGTAGTTTCAAGAAAATATACAATCAGCATTTTCTCTTACGTGGATTATACTTTACCTATGTGCTTTACCTATGTACATTTCATTTCATTTTCACTTTTGTATAGAGTCATGATAGAACCCCTACAAAGTTTAGCGACTGACCAGGAGAAATGTTGATAGTTCAAAGGCAAAATTATGTATTAGGTCCAACTTTTATATATACTGAAGAAATGAAATAAAGATAATAAAATAGTTTTTTAAAAAAAACTTAAGAAAATAGATGCTAAAAAAAATAATGCATTTTATTTGTTCATTAAAATTTTTTGATAAAATAATAGCCTACTAGGATAGGTAATTAATTCTTGAAAAAAATAAAGCAAAATAAGAAATTAAATTAAAATGACTTTTATATATAAGTATTTACCTTGAAATAAAATGATCACCCTTGTTTTTCATGCCAAGTCTAAAACAAAACAATTACACTATATAATAAGAAAGAAAAATCATATCTAAACATAATAGGATGTTTATTAAATCAACAAATATCTAAATTATATATTAACAAAAAAAAGAAATTTAAACCATACCAAATGCCACAAATCTTCAAACATCCTTGAGCAATATGAACTAGTTTAGGATGTTAAGTGTAAATATACATAAATATAGTTTATTGCGAATAGTAAAAAATATAAAGGAAGAAGGAGAGAGGAAGGAGAAACAAAAACTATAAGTAGGAAATATATAAGCATTTTCTATTTCAAATATTCACAACATAAGTATAGCAAATATTCTTCCCACAATCACATCAAACATCTTTCTTCCCTTTAATATATCACCTCTTACACAACAATATCTTTCTTCCTAATAATTATATCATCTCTTATATAATTTCATACTCATGCATCAAATGACTCCTTTCTCCTTTTTCATTCACATGCATGGTTCAAATTGTGTAAATAAAACCTATTGTTACACTAACAATAATGCAATTTGTGCTTTATCTTTATAGTTTATTACACTGTGTAACAATAGCAATAGTTTATAGGTTGTTTCTCGGTAAGTAACAATAGCACCTAATGCATATGAATTTTCTTTAGGCGAAAATCTCAACTATGGGTTATTACACTTATAAAATTTAGGGTTAATTATAAATTTGGTGTCTAGACTTTTCAAAATATTATATTTTGGTGTCTCAATGGGGTTTGCAATCAAATATTCCTACCCATTAAAAATTCTCAATCAAGTGTTGCCTACTTACGTGGCATGCCAGAATTACATTTAAGATATGTGGTATTATGTCACGTTGGAAAGATTGCTGACATGTAAAAAATAGTTGGTGTCAATTGGTGACATGGCAATTTGAGTGGAAATAAACATAGAATTTATTGATATGGCCTTTTTAAACTTATTCATTTTCAGATTTACTTCAAACTTAAAATCTAAATCTAATAGCATATCAT
The DNA here is from genome assembly GCA_948099535.1 of Jatropha multifida. NCBI lineage: Eukaryota > Viridiplantae > Streptophyta > Magnoliopsida > Malpighiales > Euphorbiaceae > Jatropha > Jatropha multifida. The sequence continues at coordinate 16,574 of CANUEX010037130.1, forward strand.
TAATTACGAATCTCCATCAACTAAGATTGAAGCTCAAATTCACCCACAATCTTAAGGATTTAACTTACTAACATTCAACTAGCACAAAAAGAGAATGAAAAATTTTTGGGTAATTCCCAAATAATTATTTCTTAGAAGTAAAACCTATGGAAGTATCTTCCAATTCACAACCATTATAAAGATGTCTCTACAAGAAATTTGGTAAGGAAAGCATAACCTTTGTGTTTACTTTAGAACCCAAATAGCAATCCAATGAAATTGAATCATAAAAGCTATTATATTTATAATGATTTAATAAAGACGAGTTTATTTACCTAGTCTTTATGTTGAACCAATGGCGAAGGCACTAAGAAACTTTTTAGTGTTGATTATGGATGTTAATTAGCAATAATTATGGATCTTATTATTAGCATTTTGACTTTCCTTAATCTGTATTGTTAGGTTTGTTGTAATCTTGTATATAAAGGCTTAATGCCTCCTCTGTAATTTCTATAGTAAAAAGATATATGCTTCTTCTCAATCTATTACATGGTATATATCTTTTTCTTCTTCATCTACTATTTCTTCTTCTTCTTCTTCTTTTTACTATCCCTTCTTCTTCTTCTTCCCAATTTCTTCTTCTTCATCTACTATCTCTTCTTCTTCTTCTTTTTCTATCAAACTAAGACCAAATAACTATTTGGCATGGAAAACCCAATTCGCACCTATATTGAATTTTTAAGGTCTTAATGGATTCGTTGATGGTATCAAATCTACTCCTCCACAAACCATTGCCACTTTTCCAATCAATCCTACACTTAAACTAAATCCAACATACACCAAATGGTTCAACAAAGATCAAATGCTTCTTTCATGGCTTTTGGCATCATTATTAGAGGAGGTTTATTCATTAGCTTATGGTTTAACATCTTCCTTTGCTGTTTGGCAAGCTTTAGCCACATCTTTTGGTGCAGTCTCCAAAGATCGCCAACTTCAATTACACATTGAGTTACAAGAACTCAAGAAAAATGACCTTTCTGTCTCTACATATCTACAAAAAGCTAAATCTTTAGCCGATGAGCTTGGAGTTGCTGATCGACCCCTATCAACAGCCGAATTCAATGCCATTATTTATTGAAATCTTGGTTTTGAATTTCACTCTATTATCACCAATCTGAATCTTAGACTTGAACCTGTATCCTTCTTTGAGCTCCATGGTCACCTTGTTGCACATAAGTTACTTATCGAAAATCTCCATCAACCCATGGCTAATCTTAGCCTCAAATCATCTGTTGCTTTGACACCATTATTACCAACCCCTCATAAATCTACACAAATCAATTTAACTCAAAACTCTACTACTCATCGTGTGACTTGTCAAATATATGGCAAACCAAATCACTCAGTCTTGAATTGTTGACGGCAATTTTATTGCGGAGATATTGGTGGTAACAATAATGGTGCTCGTGGCAATATGAGTTACCATGGTGGTTACCCTCCATCATATAATAACAGTAGTGGTCTTCTCAAGGCTATCGTCAATCGGATTAAACTCCAACTGCTCGTATGGTTCATGGTGATATGGTCCATTCCTCAAATATGGCTCAGACTCCTTCAACTGCAGATTCTGCTTTAGTTTCATGGTTCCCGAATATAGTAGTAAATTACCATGCCACTGCCGATCCGAAACAAATGGCGGTGATCAATGAGTATTTGGTTGCTGATCAATTGATTATTGGTAATGGTCAAGGTCTAAAAATTTCTCATACTGGAACTAGTTTTCTCTCTTCTCCTTCTTGTCAACTTAAATTAAATAATATTTTATGTGTTCCTAAAATTACTAAAAATCTACTCTGTTAAAAAATTTACATTTGACAATTCTATTTTCTTTGAATTTTAGCCTTACCATTTTGCTATCAAGGACTAGTGCACCAAGAAAACTTTGATGAAAGGCCCAAGTGAAGATGGTGTATACAAGTTGACCTCCTTACAACTTTTACCAATGACAAATCAAGCAACAGTGGCACCTACGCTAGACGATTGGCATAGGTGTTTGGGTCATCCTTATATTTCTAAGTTATCTATGTTGTTTCAGCAAAATAAAATTGCAGTTTCGAATTGTATATTGAATCCTTATTCTAGTTGTCATTTAGGAAAGTTATCTAGAATTTCTTTAGATTCAAAAGAACATACCAGCAGTAATCCTTTTGATATTGTATTTTCTGATGTTTGGGGTCCTACCCCAGTTCAATCTAGTATGGTCATCATTACTTTGTTATATTTGTTGATGATTTCACTCATTTCACATGGATATATTTCATGAAAGCCAAAAGTGAAGTTTTTGAGATATTTGTTCAATTTGAAAAACTTGTACAACATCAATTTGGGAAGTCTATTCATGCCTTTCATTCTGATTGGGGTGGTGAATATCAGCATTTACATCAGTATCTTAAGAATCAAGGTATAATTCATAGGATTGCTCATCCTTACACTCATGAACAGAATGGAACAGTTGAAAGAAAAATTTGAAATCTTGTTGATATTAGATTAACTTTGTTATCTCATGCTTCTGTGCCTTTAAAATACTGGAATTTTGCTCTTAAACAAAGTGCAATGCTTATTAATACTTTACCATTAGATGTTTAACAAAAAGCTTCTCCTTTCTTCAAATTATTTTCCAAAGATCCAAATTATTTGTCCTTTCAACCATTCAGTTGCACAGTTTTTCCGTTGTTGCATCCCTATAATAATCATAAGTTCAATTATCGTTCTACTGAATGTGTTTATCTAGGTCAAAGTCCACTTCATTCTGCTTACCATTGTCTAGATTATAGGTTTGGTCACATTTATCTAGATAAACATGTTAGGTTCCATGCTAATCATTTTCCCAATGCTCAATTACAACAGAAATCTCAGTTGCAAGAGCCACATGCTTACCCAAATTGGTTACAGGTCACTTGTACTACATAGCCTTCACTTTCACCTTCATCAGGTAATTCTTCTTCATCTCTTCAATTTTCATCACTTAATCCCACTGAACCATTAACTCCTATATCTCATCAATCACCGACCGAACCCCGTTCCTCACCCATATCTGAATCAGCATAAGGATTACAAATACTTGCTGATATTCCTTCAAATTTAGCTGAACCAAATATTTCCACACCTCAATCAACTCGTACAAAATGCACTCACTCAATGGTTTTAAGACCCAATCCTAAACCAAACCCAAAATATGCCTCTGCTACTATTCTTTCTCAATTTCAGGAACCAAAAACATTCATACATGCTAATAAGTTTTAGGAATGGAGAGAGGCTATGCAAGAGGAAATTTCAACCTTGCATCGTAATGAAACTTGGATTCTTGTACCTCGACCTCCTAATGTCAATGTGGTATTGAACAAATGGATATGTCGGATTAAAAGGCATTCAAATGGTATGATAGAGTGCTACAAAGCCAGACTTGTAGCAAAGAGATTCACACAACAGTCTGGTATTGATTACATAGAGACTTTTTCTCCTGTAGTCAAATTTACTACTATTCAACTCATTTTAGCTCTAGCAACTTCAAAAGGATGGGATATTCACCAGTTAGATATATCTAATTCATTTCTTCATGGTTTTCTAGATACAGATTTGTACATGGAGCAACCTCGAGGTTTCATTGATCAAGCAAAATATGATTATGTTAGTAAGTTATAGAAGTCACTTTATGGGTTGAAGCAGGCATCAAGAGCATGGTTTGAGAGACTTAAGAATTTCATGTTTTCTCTTATAAATTCACTCGAACTCAAGTTGATCACTCATTATTTGTTTATACAAATGGTTTCGATAAGTTATTTGTACTTGTTTAGGTTGATGACATACCTATCACAGGTTCCAAAACTTCTCTTATTTAGTGGTTTGTTCAAAAATTAGCTACCGCATTTCCGATTAGAGATCTTGGTGATATACATTACTTTCTTAGAGTAGAAGTCACTCGAACATCTGAAGGTTTATTGCTATCTCAAGGCAAATATATTTTAAAAAATTTTAAATGCAATGCATATGGAAGAAGCTAAGTCTTATCGTACTCCTATGGTGACTACTCCAAATTTGAGCAAAACTATGGGTATAGTCTTACCCTCGGCAAAAGAATATCGTCAAGTGGTTGGAGCACTTCAATATTTGACTCTTATATGGCCAAATATTGCATTTGTGGTAAATAAGTTAGCACAATTTTTACATTGTGCTACTGATATTCATTGGCAAGCTTGTAAAAGGATCTTGCATTATCTCAAAGGTACCTCTACACATGGTCTTTTACTTCGTCCATCCATTAATCTTTCTCTCCAATGTTATTCGGATAGTGATTGGGCAAGGTGTCCTGATGATTGACATTCTACAAGTGGTTTTCAGTTTACCTTGGTGCTAGTCTTTTTTCTTGGTCAAGTAAGAAGCAACCAACAGTAGCTCGATCTAGTACTGAAAGTGAATATAAGGCTTTAGCAAATGCTACAGCTGAATTGATGTGGATCTCTTCTCTATTACGTGAAATTGGGTATGCTCAGTCTACACCTGCAACTCTATGGTGTGATAATGTTAGTGCGATTCATCTCACTTCTAACCCAGTTTTTCATGCATGTACAAAGCATGTTCAGATTGATTACCATTTTATTCATGATCAAATTCATCTTGTCATTATTTATATTCAATTTGTCAAAAGCTCCGATCAGATTGCAGATTTGTTAACCAAACCATTGGGTTAAGGATTATTTTCTTCTCATGCTGCCAAGCTTCATCTTCGATCATCTAAGGTTCAGCTTGAGGGGGGCTGTTAGCGTTGATTATGGATGTTAATTAGCAGTAATTATGGATCTTATTATTAGCATTTTAACTTTCCTTAATCTGTATTGTTAGGTTTGTTGTAATCTTGTATATAAAGGCTTAATGCCTCCTTTGTAATTTCTATAGTAAAAAGATATATACTTCTTCTCAATCTATTACAAAACCCACAATAAGAATGCAATAAAAGAACACTAGCATGAGAAATAACTTAATATTTTCAAGAGTAAAAAGAGATAATCAAGAAAGTAACCAAAGAAACAAAAATGCTTATGAATCTTCCATGGCAAATATCATCACCAAGAGTTATCTTGAGAAAATGTGGTGAATTTTCTATAATGGCATTTCTTCAACATCCCTAAGTGGGTTCAAGAATCTATTGCTAGACTACTTTGATAGTATGACTATACGAGAGCTACTTTACTTATTTGCTGACGAGGAGAACCTTGTAATTGCTCTTTGATGGCTTTTAGAACGAATTTAGAAAAATTGATTCTAAATTATATTAACTAATTATACACCAAACTACCCAATCCAATCACATTAGCGGCCATTATCACTCCAACAACGATTTCAACTTTCGTTCCATCGCTCATTCCAAAATTGTCACGACCCGTTTCCATGGGCCGGACCGGCACTAGGACCTGGGTAAGCTTAAGGCCCCCGAGGCCCGTAGTAAGCCTAATCTCTCATTTCAACACCATAATTACATGAAAATATTCTACAAGTTGGCCCATTATATT
>CANUEX010037133.1:0-12561 GCA_948099535.1 Jatropha multifida
AATTAACTATTATAATTATTCAATTTTTACTAATTAACTACCAATATCATTTCTAATAATTAATTCCACCAAAAATACCAATTTCACTAATTAACTCATCGACCTCCTACTTAATAAAATTATTCTATCAAAATACCAATAATTAATATCCTAAAATCAATTTAACTTCTATAATTCTATCAATATACCATATAATCAACTATTTAACTATAATTATTTCTCAAATATTAAAAATTCAACCTAAAATACTAAAAATTACTAACAACTAACCACAAATATTAAAATCTCATTCAAACCATATAATTCACAAGTTAATCAACTAATTAACATAATTAACTACTCAAATGATAAAATCATTCAACCAATTATTCAAAAATTAACCAACTAATTAATCACAAATTAAATCAAATAAATTCTAAAAATAATAAATTTATACCCAATAATTGTCAAATTCTCAAAAATCCTTGAATCGAAGGTTGAAGGAGGGAAAGGTGGCCGGAAGCAAGCTGGGCTTGCTGCCAAGGTCGCGTGGAGGAGCTGGTGGTGGCTCAAGGCGGCGCGACGCGAAGAGGGCTGCTGAATCGCAAGCTGCAGTGGCTAGAGTCAACACTGCTGCTGCTGCTCTTGTGGCAACGCGAACAGGGAAGGAGGAGCTCGTGGCTGGAGGTGGTGGTGCGAGGAGTCGAGCTTGGAGCTGTGTGGCGGTCCAGCGACTGCAGAGAGAGACAGGGACCGAACGATGGTGGTGCGACGCTGCAGAGAGAGGAGCAGAATAGGGGAGGAGGAGCTAGTCTGTTGCTGCTGCTGTCGTGGCGGCGCGGGACAGAGAAGAAGGAGGTGCTGGCGGAGGAGCTGCTGCTGCTGCTGGAGGAGGAGCTGTGGAGCGACACTGCTACTGCAGAGACAGGGAGACAGCGCAGGGAGAGAAAGAAGAAGAAGAAAGAAAGAAAAGAGAAGGAAGAAGAAGAAGGAAGAAGAAGGAGGAGGAGGAAGAAGGTGGCGGTGGCTACTGGCTGTGATGGAGGTGCAAGGAGGAGGAGCTGCTGGTGGAGTTGTCGATCGAGGGAAGGAGAGGATGAAAATTTAAAGGGAGAAAAAATAAAAATAAAAATAAAATAAAATAATAATTATAAAAAAATAATAAAGTATTATAAAGTTTTATAATTATTAAATAAAAAAAAACCGTCCAAGGTAAGTTGCCGGGGAGAAAAAAATAGTGATGCACGGTGTTTTTCAAAAATATCTGATTCGGGTCTAATTTAAATTAATTCGGTCCAATTAAAAAAAATATTTGTCCGATTTTTTTCGATTAACGGTTATTCGATAAATTTTCGAGCGAACCAAAATGGTTTTCGGTCTCGATAATATTACGTGGCGTAATATTATTGGCTAAAAATTTACAATTTAAATTTAAATGGGAATGTTTCGAAATAAAAATTTAGGGGTATTACAATAACACAGTATAATTATTTATTTAATTAATTTATATATAAAAAAACTATATTTTTAATTAGGCTTTTAGCATACTTAGAAGAATCAAATAGTAGACAGAGAATTCCATAATAAACATACGACTCGAAAGCCCATATAATATCATACGACCAGTCGCTAGGAATTAAATGGTCATATCTAGAAAATGGGGTTTATTAGCCCTTATAAAAATTGGAGTTCGTTAGCTCCTATAAAATTGGAGTTCATTAGCCTCTATAAGACGCTGCATGTCACATATAGACAGTACTGTATTTTCTATGGTATGCCATACTTCTATACAACTACTAATTCAACCAAGTAGACCAAGGCCGATAAAATATTTATTTTAATTAATTCATTTTATAATTCATATATAAAAGTATTCATAAATAAAATATCCAGTCTCAATATTCCATCAGAATATTTTATCACAGAAAAAAATACTCTTTCATAAATCCTCTTTGTTCATAAAAATCATATTTTTCCATATTAAACATTTCATCATAATTTCAAATTCATAAATCATATATATATATATATATATATATATTAAGCACATAATCATACTTGTTTTCTTATAGTTTATTATATTCACAAAGAATATTTTATTTCATAAAATATTCTATCATGGCACCAAAAAATTTATATCATCCAATTAAAATTAAAATCACAGTATATTTCACATAATCACTCATAATTCACTAATATGTACAATTTTCGAGACTATGGCACAATTCCCAAGGCATTAATATAAAATATGATATATCACCACCTAATTAATCCATAATTCAATTATTTCTAATACTCTCCTAACTTGGACTTAAGTGGATCAATTAATTATTTAATTGATCTAATAGGATTTTTAAATCCAATATTCCTTTAACTTTCAAGATTAATTTAATTATCTATTTAATTGATGTAGTAGCCATAAAATTCTATTATTTTTATTATTTCTATTATTTACTAATTAAGTACCTAATTAATCTAGACATCACCAATTAACTATCTAACCATTTAATTAAATTACTACTTACTAATTAATTCATTACTACTAATTAATTATCACTAATCCTACTTAATCAATCATCTTAATTAAGGACAAATTATAATTTAGTCATTAAGGTCCTCATTAATTATAAATGGGTCCCACTTGAAATAAATAGACTAATGGTATATTAATTTATCCATAATCCACAATTTAATCCCTTTTAAGGGTTCAATTTATAATTATAGTCCTTAATCAAGTCCCAAATAGTTCTTTAGTCCATAATTAATGCAAATTGCATTTGGATCCTTAAAAAATGTCTTAATAGTCCTTAAAATTTCCTTTGCCCAAAGTCTCCACAAGCATAAAAAATTTCTCCTTGGTCCTTGAAACATGTCCAAATAAATTCATGTGCCATGAAAATATTATTTGGTACCCAAAATAAAGTATGTCTCCAGTAATTTTTCATAACAAGTCTTATAATTTATTAAGATTATCCTTTTTATTATCTTTAACCTCACAATATAATATTTACATATCACATATATAAAAAAGTATTTAAACATCATAAAAAAAATAATACCATAAATTTAGCTAACCTAAGAAAATACATTAACAATATTTAAATTTCACAAAAGCCCATATTTAGCATCTGCAATATTCATACATGTAGATTTAAGGATAAAATCACTAAAAACTAATATGGAGATTTTTTTAAAAAAAATATTATTAAATTTGATCAATATGAAAAGTATAAACTAAAATTTCATAAAAATTACATCTAGCATAAATGAGACATATTAAACATAGATCAACTCATTTAAAGCATAAAAATCAAGTGTTGAACCACAAAAATATAAAATCATACCAAATAATTCCTAAAAATATCTAAAGATGAGAAATAGCACAAACCTCCAAAATGCTAGTCTCCTAACACCTCTTTTTCCTTATTGTTGGAGGTAGGACCTTCTAAGAAAAGAAAAATCTAAATAAATACTTAGACTTAATGAAAATAAAAATCTAAATGCATGAATAACATAAATAAATGAATGAAAACTTATTTCTAGTCTTAGTTTGAAAAATCACTAAGATTTTAGATGAGAGAGAAAGAGGTAGAATAAGTTTTAGTGAGAGAAAGTTTATCAAGTGGTGAAAATCCAGAATTTTGATGCAAAAATTTACTTCCTTAGCTTAGGTATTTAAATATTTTTGCTTGAACTTGTTAAAAAATGATGGCTTTTATGGTGTAGTGAAGAAAAATGGAGAAGAGAGGGAGAGAGTTTGGTTTGGGTGGCTAGGGTTTTAATGAAGAAGAAGATGGGTTATTGCATGTTTGATTATTTAGGTTTTAGATGACTTTTAGACACTTTGGTAATTTCTCCAAATGAACGGTGGAGATTAGATCTTAAAAACTGATCCAAAGGCTCATATTAATTCATTAATGGCAATTTGGTAATTTGCCATTATATAGAGACAAGATTGACTTGGTCAAAAGTCTTATAGATAGAAGGCTAGGATTTGTTTTAGGTTTCTCTCATTCTAAGGCTAGAATTAGACACTACACTAAGTTTAACTACACATAATAAAAACTTTATAAATACACATATCATGCCATAAACTAATTTTTTATATAATTAAAATTACTAAAATAATTTATGGCACCATAAATCAACTATATAAGTATAAATCATGTCATTAATAAATTAAATCTCTACACATGTGAAATTACTAAACTAACCCTATGACATTATTCACCAAAATCATAATTAAATCATAATAATTTTTAATTAGGCTCTAAAATAATTTAATGCATGCTAATGACATGTTTAGAAAATATGGATGTGACATCTTTGATGTTTGGGGCTTGGATTTCATGGGACCATTCCGATCTTCTTATTCTAACCAATACATCCTAGTAGCGGTGGATTACGTCTTCAAATGGGCGACGGTCATTACTCTTCCTAACAACGATGCCAAAAGTGTGATGAAATTCATTAAGAAACACAACTTTACATGTCATGGTACTCCTAGAGCAATAATCACGGCCAGAGGTAAGCATTTTTGCAATAAGTATATAGATTCTCTTCTTTCAAAATATGGTGTTACTCATCATGTAGGTAACCCATATCACCCACAAACAATTGGACAAGTAGAGGTAACAAATGGAGAGATCAAGAAGATTTTGGTGACTACAATTGGTCAATCAAGGACAGACTGGTCCAAAAAGCTGGATGATGCACTTTGGGCTATAGAGCTATATTCAAAACACCAATTGGTATGTCTACATATCGAATGGTCTATGATAAGGCATGTCATCTACTTATTGAATTAGAACACAAGGCATATTGGGCGATTAAGTTTCTCAACTTTAATGCCAAAGAGGTCGGAGCAAAGAGGTTACTTCAATTGAATATGATAAATGAAATGACGTTGAATGCTTATAAAAGTGCTAAGATTTATAAAGGATCGCACTAAACAGTCGCATGATAAGCTAAATTTTTGACAGGAAACAGGCCTTTGGTCGTTGGTTAGGATGAAAAAGTTTGACATTAGGCCTTGAAAAATGTACGTGTGTGACACGTGATTTTGTTTAAAAATGCTTGATTTTACGTGAACTTACTTGAATTCGTGTGTTTGAGTGAATTTATGTGTGTGAATTTGTTTTTGTGTGAATTTATTAAAAATTGTGTGGTGACACACAAAACGTGGCAACTTACTTGTGGCCAGTGGTGTGTTGCCCCTACTTAGGCAGCTAGTCGTTGACGAATTTCTGGCTAAGTATGAGAGCCGGTTGTAGCTAATGGACCTTTGGGCCAAACTAAGCCTGAAGGCTTAAGTCGGGCCTATGGACCTATGGGCTTATGGGCCTATGGGCCTGAAGGCTTAACTCACTCACATTTCAAATTTTCTCTTCCTCTTATTCGCTCCTTTTGTAACTGAAACTTATGGCTATCGAGAACATTATGGATTGGCTTCTCGGCAATGCGGTGATTGATCCAGTGTCTTGACCTGTGAGCCATGGAATGAAGCTACAAGAGTTTATTCCAAACATAGGGACTATGATCAGCGTATGGCATGATTTGCCTAGCCATCTATGTTGGGGCACAATCGAGGTATTTTAAAACTTTCTACTTATTTTTTTTGCATTATTAAGACTAGAGCATGCAAACATTAGGTTGGAAATAAAAAAGTAGGTAGAAATTTACCATTTAGGCGTTTATGGGCATTCTTGGGCTGTGGCGGGCAGCTGTGGCATGCCCCATTGCATGTGATGTGCGCCATTTCCCCATACTTGTTTGGATGCTCTGTAGTCTTATGGCATGCTCCACAGTACTAGTGGCGCACACCACTTGAGTAGTGCCTTGCGCCACCACTCTGTGGCTTGTGCCATCTTTATCATTTTTCATCATTTTTCTTGCTTACTTGCATAAAAAACATAAAAACATGTGCCTTTGCACTTTATTAGTATACTTATAGTGATTTATTTTTATAGAAGAGCGTAAAGCTTGAGAAATCCGGTGGCAATGCCTATGCAGTTGGCGAGTGGTTCAGGCTTGAATGCCTCATTGCTTTCACTTTTTTTAAAAGATGCAAGCCCCTAAAGATGTCAAGGTTCTTCCCCCTCATGGAGCCAAGTTCCAGCTCAATTGACCTCCATTTTTGGGTTGATCGTTACCACCTATGCGGGTCTAAGATCATATCCGGGACGCGGGCTTAGGTTGTTTTGTCGACACTCTTCCTTGGGTGCAAGAGCAGACTCTACCCTCCAAAATTCTGGCGCATGTGGAGCGGTGGATGGATGCCACTCATGCTAGTTGATTTTACTACTATTACAAGGCATCCTTTTAGAGGGCGATTAATTATTTTCGATGACCGAATAAGGACATTGGATTGTCTAGGCTAGTGCGTGAGCCTCTGAGTTGATATCAGATTGGAGCCCACCATTTTTTATAAGAGGGTCCATTATGAGAGCATTTTTGCTCATTATCAAGACATGCCGTAGGATCGGGTGGCCGAGCTGGATGTGGACGTGGTAGCATGAGCCTACCTTTTCTATTTGTTGTCGACTACCTTATTTACTAACCATGATAAAATGCATATTTCGCACAGCTACCACCCCTTCAGGATTTGGATGTAATGAGGCAATTCAACTAGGGTGCTTATGGCATAGACTTGTGCATCTGGGAGCGCACCTAAAGGTCTGCTACAAGTGCGTTATTGAGCTATTAAACCACATTTTCTTTGATGCTTATCTTTCTTTTCTGTTTTATTCTTACCTTTTCTCTTATTTACTAATTTCTATTTTATTTTTATACAGATCTAGGCCTATGAGCATAGAGTCATCCCTGTGTTGAGCTTATACCACTTTAACGATGACATTAATGTGAGATCTTTTCCTCGAGGCCGAGCATGGAGATTTGGCTGGAGGTATGCTCATACTACCTTAGAGTTTCGATGTTTTAGCAGCTGCTGAACAAGTTAACTTGGGATCGCGTAAGTTTCTACCTCTCGTTGCTTTTTATTTTTTTCTTTTCTGTTATTTTTCTTTTACTTTTTTTTCGTTCTTTTTCTTTCTTTTTTTTTGATTTTTTTGACTCTTTTTCTTCTTTTTTTGTAATTTCACAAATAAAGAGGTATCCATGGGGAGATGTGGCTGACTATCCCGACTTCATTGAGGCGGCCATCGGGTACCAGCATAGATGGCTTATCATTCTGGGTTTATTCTATGACATGTACTACCTTAGAGAGAGGGTGTACAAGTGAGAGTTAGGACAAGACCGGAGCTCCTTATGATGCGCCTTATTATATGTTATCCACTAGATCCATTCGATTGGACCAGGACATTGCCGCCGTGCAGAGAGGATTGGTTGCCCAAGACCATCGAGCTACCTCCATACTTGGCACTCACGCCATTTTTGTGTGGACCCATCTCTTGGTCCACATTGCTCCACTGGTTGAGTTTGATCCTTTTACTGAGGTGGAGGAGTTAGATAGAGGTTAGGGGGATGCCAAGTACGGATGAGTTTTTATCTTGTTGTTCTCAACTTTGCCCCAGTATCTTCTCGTATTAATTCACCAATTATGCCTTATTCTCGTAGCGGCAGTAGCGTGACAAAGGCAAGAGGAGGGTTTTAATTCTGAGACTCCAGATACGACTGTTGTCATTGGCAAGCCGAAGGACGAACTAGGTGCCTCTTTCTCTTTTATTTTGGACCGCATAGAGTAGAATGCCTAGGGCATGTTGGAGACACATCTAGTGAGTCCATGTCGGATGTCTTTGCCTGGCTGCACCCATATGAGTATTTTCTGCATTTTATTTTTATAACTGTTCTTTTATTGTTTCATTCTCTTATTGGCTGCCCCTGTTTTATTTTGCATGTGTCCACATCAGACTACAATGAGGTGTGCCAGCTGCATAAAGTAGTGTGCCTCAAGTTAGCAGTGGCGAGGCTTTCGGATGAACATGTATCTGTAAGTGTACAAATAATAACACAAATAAAATATGTAATGCCTATGCCATTTATGCATGAAATGCAATTACTGATATCTATGAATGTTTGCAGAGAGCTAGTGTAGATGCTCAATTTTTGCCCCTAAAAGATTTAGTGATTATACACATTTATATAAATTTGGATCGAAATTTTCGATTGCGCTGGTTTTTGGACCAATGGTTTGTGGCTGAGATAATCCATGTGTTTAACCATTTTTACTTTTTAGGATTAACAAGCGTTTTACGGTGAAATCGGGCCCAAGACAAGCACATCGGGCCCGCCCGACACACTTCTCACTTTACCATATCGTTTTATGTGCCACCTGATTCCATTTAGTAAAAGTGGACCTGGCTTCATTGCTGGCCTAACAGTGGCATTTTTGCCATGTCAGCCTTAAATGGGGCCACCCACCCTCAAATGCCTATAAATAGTGTGACATCCTGACTCGGCAAAACGATCTTAGGAGGGCAGGTAGAGCAGGGCTCTTGGTGAGTTTCTAGGATGGCAGGCTAGCTAGGGTAGTGGGATGTAGGACACAAGAATGAATCAGATCATATATCGAGAAGGGGTTAACTAATCATCAAAGGCGCCTTTTGGTGGAATGGCTAGAGCATTGGAAGAACTCTAGGTTTAAGCCTGCTCGCTTGACAGAAATCCTAAGATGGGTGGCCTCCTGGGAAGTTCCCATTTCACTTGCGGGACAAAACCGTGCGGGTCTTGCCGATCTAGTATGGGATGGAACCGACTTGATCCAAAGCGGACAATTCCTCTAGTGGTTGAAGTCAGGGCGTTACAAATAGGCATTATGGGGTGAGCCAAAAGGAAGAATTTTTTTGGGTTACCTAACCAAACTCTTGCAATTTTGATTCTCAAAATCCCTTATTCGAAATCCTTGGCAAGTGTTATTGATTTGGGAATAAAGGAGAACATTTTTATACACTGTGGTGCATGCCACAACACTAGTGGCGCAAGCCATAATGTAGTGGCACACTCCATTAGCAAAGGCCATGTGCCACACTCCATTAGCAAAGGCCATGTGCCACTTCACTCTAGATAACTCTAGAATGCTTATTTTGGGTATTCTAATTAAGGCAAGGTTCGTGTGCCACTACGTGTGGGTCTGGAACCTTCATTTCAGAAGCTAAACAACACAAAATCAATAATCATGCTATGATTTTGAGATCAAATTCAGTTATGCCTTAGGCAATCTCACTTAAAGATCGTATAAAACTCATTTTTGATCTGGATGAGCAAATACACAATAACCAACAAGATTGAGAGCAATGATTGGTGTATTTTGTTCATGTTTCATGATGACCATCAATTCCATGAGCTTAAATCTTGTTTAACCATTTAAACTCTTGTCATTTAATTATTATTTCTTCAGATTTCAATCATTTTATTATTCTTTTCTTTAATTTGATGTCTTTTAATTTAATGCCTCACGTTTATGTAGACGCTCAATTTTTTCCCCAAAAATAAACTCGATGATAATAACTTTTACTGCTAAGAAGAGGTTGAAGCGTCCAAGGAACTTGATCCCGAAGCAATGATCTGAGTCTAAGAAGTGCAACCTTTAGCACCTTTTTTTATATTTTTGGCAAAACAGGACCCAAAAGCGCATCTCGGGTTCGCCTGGGATGTGCCTCAGTGTCCTACGACACTATATGCATCACCCAGACCAATTTCATAAAAATCAGGTCGGTTTGCTGGTGGAGCCCATAGTGGCCCTAGTGGGGCCTATTAGTGATCCTTAAGGGGCTCATCAGTGGTGATGACATTTCTTATGGTAGAACGAGTTCGAAACGTTTGATTGATTTGATTCTTGAACTAGTAATCCTAGGTTAAGAAACTGGATTCATTGGATTATTTTCATGTTTTCGGGGTTCGTGCCGAAATAGGATAAGAAAACGAGTCCTGGGTGCACATCGGATAAATTTTCATGACTTATGTCGATGCACATACCATATGAACCGATTTTATAAAAAATCGAAAACTAAGTCTTTTGTGGGACCCACAAGTGGGGCCCACATGCCATATAAGCAGTGAATAGTGCCAGGACACCCATTTGCCTATAAATTAATCTCTAAGCTTAGGGTTTGGGGGTTAGGCATTTTTGTTAGGTAAGCACAACTTTTTTGAGATAAAACAAAGATAAAAAACACTAAGAAAATCAAAATCAAATAAAAACAATATAAAAAAATAAACTAAATCAATTCTCCACCAAAATCTTAGGAGTTTTCTTAGTTTAATTGTGTGAGAGAGTGTTTCTAAGATAGTCCGTGAGTTCTACACATAAAATACTTCTAGAAATGAAACCTACACACGATCTCAGATCATATTCAAAGATCGAGTGTTCTTGAGGTGTTCTTCATCAATCTTTAAGCAAACCATCGATTTTCCTTCAAAAGAAGGTAATTGAGAGTCTAAAACCCATATCTTCTTTATTTTTCAGTGCATTTTAGTATTAAATCACCAAAAATTGAGTTATTTGTGAGAGGAACACACAAAAGCTTAATTTTGCCGAAATCTACAGCTTTCTGGGCTAATCTGGCACAAGGAAGTTACGACTGATGCAAGGAAGTTGCATCTAGCGCAAGGCAGATGCGACTGACTCGTGCCAATTGCAACTGACTCTCACCAATTGCAACTAACTCGCGCTAGTTGCAACTGACTCTCATCAGTTGAGCGCATAAACCTCTAGATTTCTGATTTTCATTCATTTTCGATCTTTATATGTTTATGGACTCTTGTTACCTTGGTATGGGATGAAAATCACTTCCAATGGTGTGAGGTCATTAATTCAGAAGCGAAATTATCAAAACATTAGGTCATTAGTAACACCTGCAGCCCAATCCCGAAGGACTAGATGACGAATACCACATTCGGTGCCGGAGCACCGTCTTATCTTACTTATATAGATACTCCTAAAAATCTTACTTATATAGATACCGCTAAAAATCAACTTGCCACATGGAGAAAACAAATACACTTCCAATATAGATACTCCTCCAATCCCCAACACTCCAATCAACTCAAAATCACGCAGCACTTATAAATGGTCGTATCAGTTCACTTAAGTCCTATCATGTTAATTTACCATTCATTCCAAGAAATATTTATTAACATCCATCCACCATAAATATAATAAGATAATAATACTTAAATAACCACCAATCTCATTAATTATAATTTCAATATTTATGTAACGCCTTGACTCCAACCACACGGTTTTGTTCCGTAGGTGAAATGGGAAATTCCCAAGAGGTCACCCATCCTAGGATTTCTGTCAAGCAAGCCTGCCATCCTAGAAACTCGCCAGGAGCCATGCTCTACTTGCCCTCTTAGGATCGCTTTGCCTGGTCGAGATGTCACAGGCCTACCAGCTTCCGCGTGGTTCTTCCTCAAACCATATATCTATTGGAGGGGGTCAGACTCTGATACCAAATTGTAACACTCTGACTCCAACCACCAAAGGAATTGTCTGCTTTGGATTAAGCAAGTTCCATCCCATACTAGATCAACAAGACTCGCATGGTTTTGTCCCGCAGGTGAAATACGAACTTCCCAGGAGGTCACCCATCCTAGGATTTCTATCAAGCGAGCACGCTTAACCCTGGAGTTCTTCCAACTCTTCAGCCATTCCACCAAAAGGCGCCTCTAATGATTAGTTACTTCATTTTCGATATATGATCTGATTCATTCCTGTGTTCCGCATTCCACTACCCTAGCTAGCCTGCCATCCTAGAAGCTCGTCAGGAGCCCTACTCTACCTGCCCTCTTAGGATTGCTTTGCCAGATTGGGATGTCAGAATTTACAACCTCAATACTTTTACAATATTTCCTACACATGCAAAAATCACAAATTACTATATGTCCTACCCAATATAAGATTTCTACTCTAATGCTACTCCTCCGGTCTTCGAGTAGCGTCCATCGCTCTTAACCGGCGCGTGATAAAAATCAACACGCTGAGTGGAAGACTTAGTGGTACTAAATAATTATCGATAAAGTAACAAAATTGCAAAGTGATAAATCTCAAATATAATTTAAAATACTCAAGTCAAATATACAGTAGGTACCAAAGACGAACCAATTAAATTAAAATATTTCGAATATCATAAAAAGTTCGTTTCATAAAAATTAGTTCATAATATTTCGAGAGTAAGAAAAACTTTATAAATACAAATACATCTCCAATTTCTTTATAACAGAATAAAATCACCTTTCTTAGTTAAGGGCTCATATATATGCAGAAAGAAACATAACTAGATTCGATTTCACTATCACTTAATTGTGGCCTGTGAAAGCACCACCACTTATCACAAACGAGGCTTATGCTAGCGCCCCTAATGGCCTATGAAAGCGCCACACACTCACATAATAATAAGTGCGTTCGCTTATTCAGAAGGGCTGATAACCCTAGCATATGATCATAGCTTTCACATAATAGAATGGGCTGATAACCCGAACATGCTCATCACTTAGAATAAATCTCATCTTACTATATTTCGATCATGCATACTAGAGCCCAAAACAAACCATTCTTTTACAAATAACCTTATTTCTTATACATAATTCCTTAGCAAAATATTCCATAACTTAACACTTATT
>CANUEX010037139.1:0-14719 GCA_948099535.1 Jatropha multifida
AAAATATACTGGGCCAACTTGTAGAATATTTTCATGTAATTATGGTGTTGAAATCAGAGATTAGGCTTACTACGGGCCTCGGGGGCCTTAAGCTTACCCAGGTCCTAGTGCCGGTCCGGCCCATGGAAACGAGTCGTGACAATATATTGGAGTCAAGATAAATTCTATTAGAATAAAAATTGTAAGAATCTTACGTTATATGTTAGTTGGAGTTTATTTAAAAATATAATATCTTTTAATATGTTTATATATTATTCTTTTATTTATTTTATTATTATATATTATCAATAGTCCCTTCTAAAAGTGTTGATCATTTATGTCCAATAAATAGTTAAATTTGAATTGATGGATCACTAAAATATGAGTTGTTTAAATTTAAAATATTAGACCGTTTAAATTTGAATTTAGTGAGGATCGCTTAAGTCATAATTGGAGAATTAGTTATGTTTGAATTAATGGAGTGTTTGTGGACCACTTAAATCCGAAATGGAGAATAACTTATATCCGAATTAATGGACTATTTATGAACTGCTTGAATCCAAACTGGAGAATTGTATATGTCCGAACTAATGGACTAAACGAAATTGAGCCACTTAGGTCACTTTAACGAGTTGGAGATGTCTGAATTATAGACTTAACAAAATTGGACTGACTAGGTCACTTTGGCGACTTGGAGATGTCCGAACTATGGACTTAACGAAATTGGACCATTTATATCGCTTTAGAGAACTGAAGATGCCTGAATTATGGACTTAGTGAAATAGGATCCCTTAGGTCATTTTGGAGAATTGGAGATGTCTGAACTTTAGACTTAGTAAAATAGGGTCGGTTATGTCACTTTTGGGGAACTGGAAGATGTTCCGTTAGGTCACTTTGGGGAACAGGGGGATGACTGCACACTCTCAATTAGTTTCATCTTATTTTTCTCTAATCATTTGTGATTGCAAAGCTCTTCTTAATGAGCTGCAGGAAGTTTCTTATGCTTTTGTTAGAAAGTCAATAAATCAAATAACTCATACTGTTGCTAAGGTGGCCAATTCTATGTCTGGCTTTGTGAGAGAGGGTATGCCCTCCTTCTTTCTTGTTTGACAGCTTATTTTTTTATAGTAATAATACGTGCTAAGTGCAACATTTTTTCAAAAAAAAAAAAAAAATTTAATAGATGTGTATGGATACGCTCATGACTAGTGTTTTAACCCAATTCATTAATTCGTGATTGTTTTTATAGTTAGCAAACTGTCATGCTACAAGAGATAGGTATTCGATCCATTCATACCATGTATGGATATATGATCAAATGATTCTAACACTTGTGATTAAGTTCAATTACAATTTGAAATTACTACAACTAATTATTTCTTATCAGTTCTAATTTGTTTGGATAAAATATTATTGCCCTAACCTAACTTTCACGGTTGCGATGCGTAATGAACTTTATTACCTTCTTATACTTACTTTGCAAATCACTCCAAGTACAAGAACTTTCTAATTCCCGCCATGTGGAGCATTGACCGCCGAAAAATAATTTTCACCCAAACAGTCCTAAGAATTTATAATATATCTCTATTACCTAATTTGGGAAATATTATATTAAACTCCCTTTTATATATACATGTGTTTTTTTAATTATTCTGACTCGGAATAGATTTAAACTCGAAAATAATTTTAGTATCACTAAAAGGAAAATATATATAAAAAAAACACACTTTGATGAGATAGACTCAATTAAATTTGACTTGAAATTTCTTTTCTTTCATCATTTGTTTGTGTAGTGAATTTCAATTTATTTTTAAAAAATTACTATCTATTTGCATAGAATAAAGAAATAAATAAATTAATTTAGCTTTAATTAAATTTCAATGACAACGTCAATTACTCTAATTGTATATAAAATGATTTTCACACATAGATATAGATAGCATAACCCACTGATATGAATTCAAGGATCACACACAGAAATATTATTAAGGTTATAGATTATAGCACGTTGGATTATAGCAAGCTGTATATCCTAAATATCTAATTAGATTTTTTATTTTTTTTTAAATTTATTTATAGGCAGGCCTAATAGATTCAAATAGTATTGTAGGTTGCAAAGCATAGGATAACATTTTCATCGGCTTACTAAATTATTAGTAAAAATTCTTGTGATCGAGCTAAGACAGCATATAATTGAATTTTTATATAATAATTTAAATTTTAATAATATTTATTTGGTTTTATAATAAATAATATTACTTATTTTTTTCAGTTTCCAATATAACTATGATAATAAAAAAAGAATTTGTAATCTAAAGATGATTATTTATTTGAAATTGAATAGCCACCATCTTTTTAAGTTGTACAAAATTGATTTCATAACACCAAGAAAGTTGACTTCCACTCTCAATTCCCAAAATCCCTCTTAGTATCAATATTTTTTTTTAGGTACAAAGCTCAAATATGCAAGGTCAAACCTAATAAACAATTTGAGTATAACATCTTGAGCGGGCGGTCAACGAATGCCAAGCTGGCCCATTATCTGTTTACATTGAATTTTCCATGGTTCATCGCTAAAATAGTGAAAATTACTATAACACCCTTAAAGTTTTCCATTAGTTCTCTAAATGTGTTAGTAGCCAGCCAATATTTGATACTTGTTTATATCAATAACACTGCCCGACTCGAAAGAGTTCTTCCCGTTAAAACGATTGATTGCAGAGAAAAGTGAAGAGTCTTAATTATAATTAAGCTTTGGTGCGGTATCCATTTACGTTCAGGTGGGCCAAGTTGTTTCTTTATCTCTGTCTGAAAGAGGTGTCCAAATCAGAAGATGTCTAAAGCAACAATTGGATCGGGTTACATTTCTGTGGAAAATTCTGCCTCAGTAGCACAAAGACTTGGAAGTTCCAAGTCAACACTGTATGCCGTGAATGCTACTCTCCATCTTGTGGAATATCAATAACGGTTTTTAATAATAATATTAATTCCGATAATTTGCACAATTAATTTGATTGTTGTATATATAAATTAATTAAAAAATAACCAAACGGGTAACATTAAGGAATAGAAAAATATTATTAAATTTTTAATCTTTTTTTTTTCCAACAATTTCGTTATTTTGAGTAGGAAAAAGTTTTCTTAGTCAATGGAATTGATTTTGATTAACGTAAAACTAGATAACCGAAACCGTTTGGGTCAGTTGTTTCAAGCATTGGTACACTCATGGAGGAGACATTTTTGAATTAATGTCAAAAGGAAATTTAATAATGATAGTTCTTATGACACGGTGTCGTATGTCAATGTGTAGCTATCTATATATGTGAATTGGGAATTGTTGTCCAGAAAATGTCAAAACAGATCATAAAATTTCATATAATAAGACGTGGAAGTCACAATTCACAACTACCCATGGATGTGTTATGTACCCCGATGACGTTAGCAATATGGAAAATCAATTTAATCATATACTTTATAATGTAATTAATGGGATGATTAATTTTTTATATAAAAGTAATTATGTCATCATGATGCCATAACTATGTGTAGGTATGGCCGGTTCCGGTTCATAGAATGGGCATTTTTAAATTATTGATTCAATTTTGATTCCGGCCGTTTTCGAAAAAATGTATATTAATTTTTTCTAAAAAAATAAAAATTTAATTATAAGGCGTCTTCCTTTAAAAAAAGTTAATGTGAATTTAAAAAAAATATTAGTAAATTTATTTTAAATAACTTTTAAACTGCTCATATTCATATAAGCAATAAAATTAATTAATTTTATAAAATAATTAAATATAAATTTTTATTTTATTTTATTTAATGTTATTAATTAAATAAATAATTAGAAAAATACTAAAAATGCTTGTTATTTTGAACTAAGTAAAATATTCAATTCAAACTGAATGGGTGGTCATGCCTAAGTATGTATGCACAGATGTGAAAAGTGTGAATTATACGTTTAAGTTATGGAATATGATGATGTCAAGATTCTTTATTTGGATGAGAAAAGGAAACAAAGAAGAAAGAGACGGCCACTTATTAAAAATAGAAAAAATAATTATTCCGTCCCTAAAATTTTATAAAATTAATTAATCCATTCCCATATTTTTATATATTAAATATTTAGTCCTTTAAATTTAGTTTCATCTAGTTCAAGTCACTTTTCCGTCCACGATCAAATGTTTTTTCGGTCGAAACGAGGGCAAAAAGCAAAAGTGAGGAGAGAGAATTATTTTAAATGACAAATGATACCCTTGCACTTTATGTTTCCTTCATTTTTGTTGCTCATTTTCCTCTCCTCCATGGTTTTCCTCTTCCCCGCACAGCACAAGCAAACATCAATTGTTTTTATTCTGTGAAGTTTTCATCCTTTTATCAATAGAGAAACAAATCAGAATATAAATATCAAATTTCTGAAGATGAATAATTTCCATATATTTCTTTTCATTTTTACTCTATTTTCGCACCAACCAAACAAAAAAAATAAAAATTAAAACAAAAATAAATAATCTCATGGATCTACGATTTTTTTAAATATAATGATTGTTAGGCGTTCATTTACTACCGAATCACAGTTTTTAATAAAATAAAAGAAATAGAAAAATCTCTCTCTCTCTCTCACTTCTCTTATTTTTGAAGAGAATGATGAAGAAGATGAGAGATGACATCACAAAAATGGACTATCTTTGTTCAAAAACAGAAATATATGGTATAGCTCCATCGATCTCTGTTATGAAGTTTGAGGGCCGGTCGAATCGCATTGTAGGTGTGAGTGCCATGGGGATGGGGAGAAATCGATGGTGGCTATAGCACCACCTTAGAAAGCGGCTTAGTCGTGGTGGTTGGGCTGCATATCAAGTCTCTATGGAAGGAAGAGAAACAGAGGAGCAGTGGTGTGAAGATCCAATAAAGAAGGTGATATTGAAATGGTGGCGAACAGTGTCGTAAAAGCTTGAAAATATTTTCACTAGAAATAGACTTATTTATACTTTTTTTTTATTTTTTGATTTTAGCATTCGCTTATCAAATTATATATTTTTTATTTTCTTATATGTTTTTTTGTTTTTTCTTATTTCTTTTAAATGAAATTGATAGAGGGAGAGAGAGTGTGTGTATGGGAGAAGAGAATTGGATAGGTAATTGCCTTTAAGAGTACCATTTGCCATGGATGGATAGAGAGATGCCTTGAACGGCAAAATGAGATACAACTTTAATAATTTTTTAAATATATTTATTTCTTAAGTCTATACAGTTGCAAGAATGAAGATCGGACAGATTGAGAAGAAGAGGGATAGAGATTTATGTTATCAAAAGGGCATTTTAGTCTTTTACTATGCATTTAAAGAAAAAAAAACAATAAAATTAGACTGAAAAATCATCATTTAACGAGACGGACAGTTGATTAATTTTGTAAAATATCATAAACGAAATAATTATTTTCTCTTAAAAATAATTATATAAGCCCATTAACAGAGCTGAAATATAATCGGCCCATTAACTTTGAAACTCGAATTAGAAAGGGGCCTGCTTTTTCTAAAAATAATTTATATAAGCCCATTAACAGAGCTGAAATATCATCGACCCATAAACTTTGAAACTCGAATTAGAAAGGGGCCTGCTTTTGTTAAAAATAATTTATATAAGCCCATTAACAGAGCTGAAATATCATCGCCCCATAAACTTTGAAACTCAAATTAGTAAGGGGCCGCGCGAACGCAGGCCCCCACTACCACAAATTATGACGTAGGCTCTCCCACTTTGAGGAGACCTTAGACCAGCACCCCTCCCAAGTGCAATGGAAGTCACTGATCTAGGCCATGGGCCTTCTTGATCACCCATCGACCCCGTCCAGGTAAGTATGTTTCATCGAAGGTTTTGGCCTCTATTTATACTCCTCAGCCATATATTCAACAACATACTTTTCCGATGTGGGATTCAGCTAACTCATATTAGTTTATTTTGCGTTTCGTTTTACTAATAAAAAGGAAAATAAGTTGCCAAATACCAGTAACTGCTTAGAATATCACATTGGCTCCTCACTACTGTGAACAAGATAAAGCACAAGATGTACTTTAGAGGTAGAGTTTTAAGTTCCATTACATAACCTACTCAAATATTAAACAAGAAAAGGAAGAAAAAGCACGCGGGAAATGGCTACAGAATTTGCTAACCTTTTTCTAAGTTAGACAGTTTGCCCTGCTGCTCAGCTATGGACTCCACATCATTCTTTCTTTCATAATGCCATAGCTCCTGATCAAGCCACCGAGATAACAGAAGGATTGGAGCTCTGACTTTGCCTCCTGCTTATAGGTGTTTTAACTGACAGAGCAGCTGTACCAAAACAGAAGTACTGGCTCCTCAACTTCTTATTTGCAGTTGTGGTTGTAGTTGTAGACCCTTCTTTTCTAATCACATTTGGTGCTCCATCATCAAATGATTGATTGGAAGATGATGGTCCAGCAACATCAGTATCTATAAATAACCCTTTTTGTTTATCCAATGAACTAGGAGAAGATATGGATGATTTCGAAAATGAGCTTGACCTTGATCGGCCTGGAACAGTCACTCGTGGCACAGTTTGAATGACACCATGCATTGTACTCGAAGCAAACTTCTTCTTGGCCGTTGGACTTGATTGATTACTCCTAACAGAAAGTGTTCTTTTGTTATTAGGAAGAGATAAGGGCTTCATGAATCTTTGACGAAGTGGAGTTGGAGTTTCCTCTGAACTGCTACATTTCTTGGATGATTCTACAGAACTTTGATCCACTGATTTCTTGAATCTTTCAGTTTTCTTTCCTCTAAGCCGTGGCCAGTGGAGGACTCTTATCAATTGTTGTGCTGCATTATTCATAGAAACTGACATCCTATTCGTTGTTGAGCGCTGGTTCACATTAGTTGAGTCAAGATGTTCATTTGAAGGTGAATCCATTCCTACACTAGCTGCATCAGCGCCAGCATCTGATGCAATCTCAACACCAGTATGCAAGAATATCTCTGCATCTGAGATTCTAAATGATGTCCCAGGACTGGCTCCAGTTCCTTGCATCTTCAACCGGGAGGCAATAGCTCTTCTTGCATTATAATCTTGGCAACCAAATATACCACCTGCTGAAATTAGTTGCCTAATCAGCATATCAGATGATGCAGAATGCGGACTTTGCTTGAGTAGATCAAGGGGGGTCATCCCATCTGCATCCCGGACATTCACATTTATTGATGGAGCAGACATCAGGAGCCGGACAAGATCAGAATCAACATTTCCAACTATGGCAGTGTGGAGCGCAGTCCTTCCGTCGTTGTTTTTGGCATTGATGATATCTTCTACATTGAATATTTTCCCACATATCAACTGCTTCATAAGCTCAATCTGACGGTCCAATCTTTTAAATGCTTGAGTTTGGAATCCGGACACAGCCATATGAAGAAAAGTTTCTCCAGCATTGTTTGTTGAAGAGATCAATGCGGGACATGCAACAATCAGAGCCTCAACTACAGATGATTGACCCCTGTAAGCAGCAATATGCAATGCTGTATTGCCTTGATGATCTGTGGAATTGATAATATCAAAGTTTGCTATTAGATCTTTAACAACCTGCATAAAGGATAACAAAGCTTATAAGAACAAAAGACAAAAATTTTTCTTAATTGAGATTGATGAATGCATTATGACCATATCTATGAGACACTATATTTCCATTATATGACCTGAATTTGATGATTCTATTGGTTCAAAAGTCAAATGCTTTCCCTTTTATTAAGAAGTCGAACACTAGGATCCCATAAGCATTGTCCATGGATAATAGTCAGTAAGCTTACACATATATTGATCATGGATTCAATAGTTTCCGGGGTACCACATTTAACACAAACAATCAACACAAGTGTATATCCTAAGTGGAACTAATAATCATGGTGTTTTGACGTTCATCAGGATGGATTTAAATAGTTTTTGACAGCAGGAAAATAGTTATCCATTAATCTTTTATATACATAAATCATAGGATAGTTCCAGAAACCATCCATTGCACCTGAATAAATTGTAGTTTTATACATTATTAATAAGCTAAATCATGTATAGCATGACAGCAAAAAAGAATATTACAGCTTGAACAACAAGAAGCAATAGAAAGACATACTATAGAAATATCAGAAAACTTATAGCAAATGAGAAACAAATAAATTTTATATAAACTACAAAATCATTGATAATTTCAATTCTTGGTTTAGATACGTCCTCACCTCAACCTGGCCTCTGGCAGCAGCTGCATGTAAAATAGTTGAACCCTCCTTATCTCTGTAAGCCAAAACATCAGTGCAATTTGAAAGAAGCTCAAATAAAATGGCCGAATTCCCACCTCGAGCAGCAGCATGAACAGACCTATTAATCATTTCCCACTTGTATAAAGAAGGAATCTCCCCAATGTGCTCCTCAAACTCTCCACATTTTGCTGTCAAAAACCTTGGAGAGACAGCAAAATCATAAACAACTCGAAAAACCTCAGAATTCTTACTTCTTGCAGCCGCATATAATGTATCAGTAACACCATATTCTCCTTCGCCAAAAACCAGTAGAGGGTTCCTTTCAAGGAGTTCCTGAACAAAACTCAAGTCTCCAGCTGAAGCAGCAGTGTACATAAGCCATCCACCATAGCCAGCTTGGATAAGAGAGTTTTTTCCTTTCTTAGATTCACATTCATGAAAAAGTGTTCTAGCAACTCGAGAGCGACATTTGGCAACATCATCAAACTGTGCCTCATCATCCCACACAGTCTCAAGGCGTCGAATTCGCCTGAGAGAGGTAAGCTTGATGAGGTGATTGTTATCTATGCGAAGAAGTTCCCTGACTAAGTCATAGTGGCCATTCGCAGCTGCCCAATCAATGGGAGAAGCATACCACCACTGCTCTCCGGTACTCTCCCACCGAAGAGGAAAATAAGTAGGAGGCATTATGACAATGAGGAACCAGAAAATAACGGAAAATGGAAATGATTTGGAAAAGGAAGCAATTTTTAGGGAACTTAATTAAAACCCTCAACACAATTCAAGACCAACTCAAATTGACAAAACTACAAATATCAGTAGGAATCACCAGGAAAAGATTACCAGCCAATATTGATAATACAGAATCACGAACACTACTTAATAAAGATAAAGACTTCACAGGCCATGAGAGACCATAGAAAGCAAAACTTGAAAAATGCTTGAAAGACAAGGAGGAAAAATTCCAACCCTAATGAAGAAGAATAAGACAGAACCTTAAAAAATTAATATAAAAGCAACTTTGGATTAAATTGGAACAATACCAAGCAAATTTATCAATTAAACAGAGGAGTGAAAGTTAAAATTTTGGAGGAAAAGGAGGGAACAGCTACAGATGGAAAATAAAGAAAATTAATTAAGAAGCCAAAAAAAGAAGCCCACCCAAGAAGACAAGAAAAGAGAACTCTTTAAATATTATTAACTCAACAGCTGAACCACCTGCAGCAAAACCCATTACAACACTGACAAAGCAAGATGAAGAAGAATGGAAAAGAACACATGAGAATAAAAATTGAAAAGAAAAAACAAAAACTTTAGAATTAATAAATATCAACTAGATGATACAAGAAAGAAAACACAAATCATTGGCCACACAAAGAGAACCCAGAAAAAGTAACATGCACTTCAGAGTATTATTAGAAAATAAACATAGAAATCAACTGTTCCCAGAAAACAACAAGAGACAGATAATATTGATTTTAACAGATTTTTGAATTTCCCATGAAGGTAAGTGTAAGTAAACAAAAAAGATTTGGACATATAAATGGTACTAAATAACAAGAAGGTAAGATTCCTTTTAATCTCTGATGGATGAACAAATAATGATGATAATAAGTGGGAATGGAGAAAGAGGTTTTTACAGCTTTTTCTTTGGGGTTTGAAGTTATAATGAAGGTGGCAAACTAATAAAATGGGGGGAAGTGATTTACTGTGGACATAGATGTTGGAGTAATTATAAAAGCTAAGCCAAACCAGATTCCTTTTTGGCATAAAGAATTTCCTTTTAGTCGGTTAATGTCATCTTCTTTTTTTTGGTTTCTCAAGTTTTTATTAGCTTTTTAATTAATTTATTTATATTTATGTGTAGTTAATAATTATGGTCTTTGAATTGTTAGTTACACTACCAAGCCAAAAGTCGTGGTTGGTAGTTAACTAAACATGTTTTGTGCTGCTAATCAAGCACTTAAGTCACTACAAATTACATTTCTTTTTTAATTGTTCAACATGTTTTTTTTTGTTTATGATTTTTTAAAATTAGCCATAAGATTTTTTTTTTTTTAATCTTTTCAATTTGTGAATTTTATATATACTAATTTTTTAGAACGTACGTTGCACATAGATACCTGTTATTTGTACTCGTTATGTAATTTTTCTTTTTTTTTGTTTATTTCAAAGGTTTATTATATGTATCAACTATACTGAAATTGACATTATACCTATACAATAAATTAAAAGATATTATAAAACTATTCATAGACATTATATGTCTAATTAAAAATATTACAACACCAATCACTAATATTATATAAAATATTTGAAATAAATATCATTCTTACTTATTAACAGTTTGAATATCTTCAATATCACTATAAGTGTAACATCATAACAATAGTTAAAAAAGATATTTAATCATATGCTGTAAAAATAATAATACGAAAAATATAATAATAAGAATTACTAAATTCAATTTCATAGTAAGTTCTAATTTCTCCAACTTCTGTTAGAGGCAATGTTGAGATTATTTGATTGAAGAATTATGTATTATGTGACTGGATTAGGTATTATATGATTCTTATGCATGACCGTTGATATAATTGTTTTATTTATGATTTATTGTATCATAATGCAGAGCATAAAGAAGTCTGAGTGTCTCCTAGAGCTCGAGTCCGCAGATAGGAGGACTCAGGTCCATCTTGGTCTCATAAGGTAGAAAGAAAAATATTTTGTGTGTATTTTCTAATTTATAACTTTAAAAGGAAATAAAGAGGTATAAAGATACTAAATTATAACAAATATAAATAACAATTATTCTATTAATTAATTTATACACAAAGAGAGTTAATACTTACCAAAAAAGAAAATATTATCGTAAACTTAATAATTTCAATTCAAAATTGTAAAAGCAATAAATTATTGATAGCGAAAAATAATCAAAATTAAACATCTATATATAGTGGTATGATAGAACAAATTTCTAATTAGAATCGTATTAAAGAATAAATTCTTAATTAGAATAGGATTAGATTAAAATTATAATAATAATAATAATTAGAATAGGAAAATAAATATAATGTGGTCCCAACTTAGTCATTAAGACTAAATTGTTCTTAATAATATTTTTTATCAATTAGAATACGTAGCAGCGTTTTGAAAACTAAATTTTCCCTCCCCCATCCGTACTTATATATATATATATTATAGAAAAATAAAGTTAATAAATTTTAGAGTAATAAATAAATTTAACAATGAAAAATTATTAAGATAGTAATTACTCTCTTATCATAATTATGAATTCTCTTTTCACACCCCGCTAATTATATTTTGCACCGGTTTAACATAGATAATAATTGCTAAAATATCTGAAAAATATAATAAATTTAATAAGATTATATAACGTAATATAAGTAATATGTTTTTAATTAATTATAGATGTATCAAATAAATCTAATGATTTCGTCTTGTTGTCCTTGGCATATTCTTTCACATCATTAAATGTATTGAACTTATATTGCAAGATTTCTTTTGGAATTGATCTTTCATAATCCTTTAATATGATATATTTATTGAGATTCAACTCTAATCTCTAATGAACATTTGAATAAGAAGCATTGACTGCTCTAACACATCCATTAGTTATAAGATAAGTTTTCCCAACCTCTAAAGAATTTTTAAAAAATTTTATTACTTCATTAAATATAGTAGCTAAAATTTGAATTTCCTGTAGAAAAAATTAATCATAATTAATAAAATAAAATAAAACTTAATTTTCTCACAAAATTAATAATTAAATAAAATATTTATTTTAGAATCCAGAAATAATATATTTCTTATCTGTCCAGTGTTGATTGATGATTGATAAGATTCTACAGGGTTAATCTTAAGAACTAATAATCTGAGACTCTATTCCCTATTTCAAGAGTATTGATTGAATCATCTTGTATAACTTTTGAAAAAAAAATTAAAATAATTTACCTTATTATATCAATGAAAATAAATAAAATGAAGCATAACGAAGTAAAGAAAATATTTTATTGATTATATAACGATAGCCAGAGAAAAATATTTAATCATATTTTGTAATAATAATAATAATAATAATAATAATCTCCTATAAAAGTCCGAAATCAATTCCATCCATAACAAACAATGAACAAAAACAAACAAAGAACGTATATGCTAATCTCTAACTCACTGTATCAACAAAAACAAACAAAAATTCGAAGACTCATTACACGTAAGAATAAAGTTCTTGCCATTCTTTTTTTTTTGTTTGGTAACCCTGTGTGTTTTGCTTTTTGAGCTACAAGCCATGGCATCAAAGCCACAAGTCTCTCTTTTCACTAAGTGCATCATAGAAGCTTCTTCTTGGCGATTTAGATGACGAAGAGCCAGAAGCTATTATTATTATTATTATTATTATTATTATCATCATCATCATCATAGTTCATTGTGTCAATTGAAAAAATCTACTGCTAAAAAAAAAGTTGTATCCATTAATTAAATAAAAAAAACATATACGAATAGCGAATATATAAATCTATAAATTTATAACTTTAAACAAAGAGATATAAGGATTACTAAATTATAACAAATATAAATAACAACTATTCTATTAATTTATAAATAAAGATACTTACCACGAGAAGAGGATATGATCGCAAACTTAATAATTTCAATTCAAAATAGCAAAAGCTTGAAGTGTTAATTATTGATAGTCAAAAACAACAAATTATTGATAGCGAAAAATAATCAAAACTAAACATCTATATATAGTGGCATGATAGAACAAATTCCTAATAAATTCGTAATAAAGAATAAATTTCTAATAAGAATAAGATTAGATTCAAATTATAATAATAATAATTAGAATAGAAAAATAAATAGAATGTGGTCCCAACTTAGCCATTAAGACTAAATTATCCTTAATAATATTTTTTATTAATTAGAATACGTAGGGGTATTTTGGGGACCACATGTTCCCCCCCATTCGTACTTTTATATATACTAATTTTTTTTAACGTGCGTTGCACGTTTGTACTCGTTGTTTTTGCTCATAAATTATTTTATTCTTTTATATTATATAATAATATTATTTTTAAAATTTAAGTTTAATTTCACATTGATTATTATTTTTTTAAATTTTTCCGGTAGTAAATTCATTTGATTTAATAATTAATTGTCTTAATAATTTTTACGTTTATACATATATATTTTTCATCATACGTAATTCATCGTTCTCATTCATATTTTAATTTTTGTATATATATAATTCTCTTATTAATTCATCATTTTGGTTAACTAATTTTAAGTTTTATGAAATGGTTTGAGCTAAGTCATAGCTAGAAATCTTAGAGTTACTGTTAAGTTGGATTTGACTAAATAGTTGATCAAATGTGAAACTAACAATAAAAATTATAGTTCTTAGAATATTTTCTTTAATTTAATATATAATTTATAAGATTTGGTGAAATTCGAGTCAGAATTATTGCTAACAGTAGTTAAATTTATCAATGTAAAGATAAATGAATATAAATTGATATATTATCTTGAAATCATCAATTGATATTATAAATATTTTACCTTATTTTTAAGTAAATTTTATTTTTATACTAATTAAAATTCATAATTGAAATAAAAATATCAATTGACGAAACTAATTAATTACCCAATATCCGCCCCTCCTTCCCCTAGTTGATTATCAATTGACGAGGTGAATTAGTTATCTTTTTGCTTTATGTTTTTGTTTGCAACCCCTAGACTTAATAACCATGCTACTGATTGTTATCAATTTAATGTTGACGAAAAATAACACTAACATAATAATAATGATAATTGGACGAAATGTCATAAATTGAATAAGATTGTTTATAATATTTGTCTATGAAAAATTAATAAATTAACATAATAAATTAAAATTAAATTACCTTTGTTTTTTCACCAAAAAAATTAAAGTCCTTAATAATATTTTTGTCAATCCATAAATTTGATAGGAAGGTTTTAGGAACCTAATGTTCCCCTTCCCTTTCTTCCTAATAGAATTTAGATTCAAATAGGAAATTGACATAAACAATCACAATTAAATTATTTTTATTTTTCAACAAATAAAATTAAAATTTTTAATGATATTTTTATCAATTTAGAAACTTAATTAATTAAAATGTTAAATAGAATATCTGAAAAATTATACATGCATTTTTATGTGCTTAAATTAATTTTTTTTATTCTTTGATATTTATTCTTTGTGAATCTAAAAGTTATCAAATCATTGTTGCAATATTAAAACTAAAAAAATAATAATAATTAGGCACTCTAATTAAAAAATATGTAAAAATTCTAAAAAAAAAGTTACAACCATCAACTAAATTAATTTAAATTATAAAACTAATAAAATTATATTTATTACTAAACTATAAAATTTAATTAGAATATTAAGAGTAAAATAATTAGTACCTCCAAAAAATTTCTATAAATGCAC
>CANUEX010037220.1:0-29784 GCA_948099535.1 Jatropha multifida
CATGTTTGCATGATTTAGGTGGGTAGAAAATATTTCATGAATATTTTTAGAAAATTAAGGTGTTTAATGAATTATTTGAGGAACATTAAGGTGTTTAATGAATATTATTTTCTAGTGTAGTATGTTAAGGAAAATTGAGGAATTATTCTTATGGAGTTAAATAATATTTGGAAGAGAATTATTTGAAGAATATTTAGAGCCATTGCATGAAAATACCTTGACTTGATCTTGGCCCTTCATTTGGCATAAAATGAAGAAGCCAAGTTTGACTTTGCCACTTCATTTTACTACTCATTAATACTTTCTCTTTCTTCTTCATCCTCTTCCATGGGGAAGGGAACTTGGATCCCAATCTCCCGAAAAACTCGACAGCACAGACATGGAAAGAACGCCATGCTTGCAAGCCCAAATTTGTGTCACTCAAACTCAAAAAGATCAGCAAATAATAGAATATAAGAGCAAAAGGCAAGCGAAGACAGAAAGAGAATTGTACATATCTTGATAACTTGTCGATAGCTAACCTTCAGTTGAGATCCTTAGATGCACAAGTCCATGCCATAGTATAGGTAGGCTAGAGCAGCTCCTCCCCAGTTATAGTGATGGGTGGAACTCATATCATATAGAGGAGGAAGAAGCACCAAGTCTACATCATTTCTGTAGTTAGTAAACAGAGTGGTAGAAAGCAGATACCAGAGGAAGGCTCGAACCACCACATCGACATCCATCTCTTTCACCTATTCCCGAGACATCTCTCGATACTATGAATGGATGCTCTCATACCAAATCTTATCACGAGTAATAATAGGCTCTACCTTAATAGTCGCTTGCAAATTATCTCGCAAGCCTCGGGTGTCCAAGGTTCTCATCCTATTATCGAAAGGAACAGA
Organism: Jatropha multifida; assembly: GCA_948099535.1. Taxonomy (NCBI): domain Eukaryota; kingdom Viridiplantae; phylum Streptophyta; class Magnoliopsida; order Malpighiales; family Euphorbiaceae; genus Jatropha; species Jatropha multifida. Next base: position 888 of record CANUEX010037220.1, read on the forward strand.
CCGCCTGCTAAATGATAGTTCGGTAATAGCTACAAAGTCGATCGGACTAATGGTCATTTCTCCGAATGGCAGATGGAAAGTGTGCGTTGAATCCATCCAATGCTCCATCAGGGCAAGGACACCGATAGTCGTTGAGTGACTCCAAACTTGCGGTAAGTTGTCCACAAAATCTCTGAAGCCTATGTATCTATGCGATTCTACACCCTCACTAGCAGACGATCAAACCACTCGCCCGTCACAAAAGCATTATCGCCAGATTGGTGCTCACCTGCAAGAATAAAGCCAAGGTTAGAATTTTTATTATTGTATAATAACATATTCTAACATACTTTATATACATGGTGCAGGTACGGACCAAAATATGCAAAAATACTGAAAAATGAGGCAAAAGACAAAGAAATGGCATGAGCCAGCCAAGGAAGGCACCACATCTCTAAGGAACGCACAGCGCCACGCTTTGCCCTTAAGGTGCACACCTTAAGCGTATGGCGTGCACCTTAATGGGCTCGATAGGCCCTAAATTGGCCAATGAAATTGGGTAAACTGTGGCCTAATTTTTTTATTTCTAGCTTGATTTTTGTGTGTTTCTACCATCAATATTGCAAAAAATTAAAAAGAAAAATGGAAAAATACCTCGATCGTATCCTAATATAAATGGTGAGGTAAATCATGTTGCAGACAAATGTTTCTGTCTGCATCAGGTGTAAACTCCTTCAATTTCATCCCTGAGCTTAGATCCCATGCCAAAGGGTCATGTCTCTCGAGAGCTAATCTACGTTACCTTCGACTGTCATTTGAAGAAACAAGGCAAAAACACAAAAGAAAGAAAGAAAGGTTTAAGAGAGCTTGAGAAAAAATGAGAATGAGAAGTAGATGAAAGTGATAGCTTTCACCCTTATATAATAGATAGGTATTGGGCCCAAGGCCCAATGTTGGCCCACGGTCCAGCCCAGTTGAATAACTTAAACCCTGATGTCAACAACTTATGCCTCGACAAATTAATAATGGGTAAACCGAAGCTGCACGCCATCAGTCATAGGTAAGTATGCCTCGTTGTGGGTGTCACATCACATTTTTCAACAAAGTTCAAACTATATAATAAATTGTACATTGGAAATAATTTGCATATAAATATGCAAATTTATGCACATATAAGATCACACGAGGCAAAAATGGATCGCCTGGTTTTGCATGCCATGACATGATTTTTAGCACACATACAAATTCACTCATTGACAATAATAATTCCCTTGGGAGTTATATTATTTTACAAATTTATGGACACAAACCATTTGAGGTAAAAGAATTTGCCTCATTTTGCATACCGTGACACAGTAACAGAAATTCACACACATTCAAGCATCAACATATATTTTGAATCCCAAGTGGAATTTGATCACTGGACACATGCACATGTGCCTAAATCCTCGGTGGAGTTACATTTCTCATCACTTCACAATACTTGCACACCTTCCCAAGCCTAATCATGGGATTTCTAGCCGTAATTGGCCAGAGAACCTCCTTTTTTGTGTGAAAAAATTTAATCTTATGGGAATTCCTAATAGATCAACACATCAAAATCCAATTCTTTAAAGAATAAAGATATCCGGTGCAACCATCCATCAATCCATCAAAATGTGTCAGATTACAAACCATCGAAATGTGGTGGATACTAAGTTGTCGAAATGTGGCACACCCATCAATCCATCGAAATGTGTTAAATAACAAACCATTGAAATGTGGCAGATACCAAGTCGTTGATACGTTGCAACCCTAAATCTATTGAAATGTGTTAGATAACAAATCATCAAAATGTGGTAAAAAAATAAAGTTATCGAAATGCGGTGCATCCATTAATCAATCCATCGAAATGTGTCAAAAAATAAAATTGTCGAAATGTGGCAAAATGAATGAAATTGTCTAGTCGTGGCGCACTATTCGAAAGGACAACCTCCCCACGGGGAGCATTTCAAATTTTACGCCGCCGATTGGCGCACTGCAATTTACACTGTCATTTGGCGCTCCTGCACCCAAAGTCGTCCAGTCATGGTGCACCGTCTGAAAAGACAATCACCCCACAGGGAGCATTTTAAAAATTTATGCCATCATTTGACGCATTACATGATTTATGCCGTCATTTGACGCATTGCACAATTACACCGCCAATTGGCGCACTACAGTCTGTATTGCCACTTAGCGCCTTGCATTTTATCTGAACCACCATTTGACACAAATCATTTTATTCTGAACTGCATGTTATCACATCTAAGCCGCCTGCTCGTGGTGCACCAAAGTAATTACCCAAAGTGGAATTCCTCCAAACCCCCAGCAAAGCTGGTATCTCTCAAATCAAGTCGTCCAAAGGATGTGAGCCAAGTAAGTACTTCACCACTTACGCGATACTTAACATTTTGATAAAATCTTGCTTAAAAAGCAAAATATTATCAAAATGGGGGCATACTATAGACGCTCAATTTTTGCCTCAAAAATAGACTTGATGATGACAACCTTATTTGCTAAAGAAGAGGTTGAAGCATCGGATGAACTTGATCCCAAAGCGATGATTCGAGTTTAAGAAGTTCAACCCTTAGTACCTTTTCCACATTTTCGGTAAAATGGGGCCCATAAGAGCATCTCGATTCACTCGGGACGCACCTCGATGTTCCATAGCACTCTGTGCATCACCCGAACTAATTTCATGAAAACTAAGTCAGATCGCTGGTAAGGTCCATAGTAGCCCTGGTGGAGCCCACTTGTGGGGCCGACCAGTGACATTTAAGCGGCCCATCAGTGGTGATGACATTTCTCATGATGGAATAAGTTCAAAATGTCCAATTGATTTGATTCTTGAACTAGTAATCCCAAGGTAAGAAACCAGATCCATTGGGTCATTTTCACTTTTTCGGGGTTCATGCCAAGACGGCGCTCGATAAATGAGTTCCAGGTTCACCCAAGATAATTTTCACACCCTCTATCGATGCACGTACCATTTGAACCAATTTCGCGAAAAATTGAAAATCGGCTAGTTTGTGGGCCCACCAATGGGGCCCACATGTGGGATCCACCTGCCACATAGGTAGTGAATCGTGTTGTTTTCTTCATTTGCCTATACATATCACCATAAACTCTAGGGTTAGGGGTTGGCAATTATGAGAGAAAACACAAACAAACACAAAATCAAACAAAAATCAAACTAAAAAAACACAACAAAACACATCCCACAGTCAATTCCTTGACATAAATCTTAGGAGTTTGGTTAGTTTGTGAGGGAGAGAGTGTGATCATCACAAAGTCATTGAGTTTTAGGATCACAAACACTTCTAGAAACACTAAATCAACAACACAAACTCGAATCATCAAGAGGAGATCAAGTGTTCTTGAGGTTTTCTTCACCAAACTTCAAGCAAATCAATTTCTGTCTTTAAAATCAGGTAACTAAGAGTGTAAATCCCATTCCCTTTTAATTTTCAGGTTATTTTCTATCTTAAAACTTTAAAAAACTGAATTTTACGAGAAAAACACGTGTAAACTTAGTTTTACAGCAACTTTGCTGCATTTCTAGGCAGTTGAAGCCGCCAACCTTGTAGGGAAGGCGAATGCCTTACAATGAAGGCACACGCCTTCATGGCAAAGCTGGCGCACTCCCCTTTAAGGCGTCTAAAAATGCAAAATTCTTGCTGCCAACATCTTTTGTCATCAATCTTCTAGCAATTATAGGCTTAGTTTACCTTGGGATTGGATGTCAGTCACTTCCATTGGTGCTAGTCTATAAGTTCCAAAAGAAGAAACACCTTGAAAACATCAAATCGTGCATAGATTCTGAGATCAAAATGGATTAGGCCTTAGGGTCAAAAATCCACGTTTGATCCAAATGAGTACGTTAACAATTTTAATCTTATTTCTTGCAATGATTTGTGAATTTTGTTCATCTAACAAGATGAACATTGTGGTCATGAGCTTGAAATATCATTAAAATTGTTATATTTTATTTTTTAGCATTTATTTCATGCACATTTAATTGTTGTTCTATAATATATATATTTATATGATTATATTAATGTTGTTCATTTAATTTTTTTATCACTCTAAAGTTTCTGACATTAATTTATTTTTTGCCATTTGTTTATTTTAATGATCTAACTATTATTTTGTTTAATTTACTATTTTCTTAGACTAATATTTGTGTTTTGATGATTTTTAGTTAATATTTGCATAAATCATGTTGTTTGAATGTCATATAATTTTTACTTTTTGCTTGTTTAATTTTCTGAGTTTAATATGATTTATTCATATATTTTGTAATTTATTATTTAATGGGGTTTGTACTATTATTTATGTAATTCGTTGAGAATTCAAAAGAATTCTCATTTTAATTGGTTTGTAATAGATAGATATAATTTTGTTTAGTGTATGATTCTCATTTATGATGTGCAATAATTTAAATTAGTTTTTTTATTGTGTATATTAATTAATTATAAGGGGAATATGTATGGGATAATGGGTAGATTGTATTTTAATTGGGTGGTTTGTAATTCTTTTCTCCTCTTCCTCATTATTTGTGATGATTTAATTTTATATTGGATGAATGTATAAATGATGGTCATATGCTTGGATGATGTTATTTTTAAAAATTACATAAAATGTTTTACATCTCAATTAAAATTAATACTGCAATTAATAAACAATGAATATTCAGACAATTAGGAGGCCGGTTTAGACCGGACAGAATAGCTATCTAACACCTTCCTATTTCCATCTCAACTCCCGAACTTATTTTGGTTCAAACCGGATTAATTAATTCCAAGGAACTAATTAATTCGGGAATTTTTTCTTAGTTTTCTAGGGTCGCAACTCCAAAATTTTTAAAATCTTACCAAAATAAGGAAACCTTTTCTCTGAGGATTAAAATGGATTTGACAAAATTAATTTTATTAAATAAAATGTAAGCCCGTTTAAGTCGGTTAACTCAAATAACTCTTAAATAAGTCATGAGACATGCACGAAAAGCCTGTCGTTATCAATATGACTAAGACAGACTTAAGCCACCCTTTCTCCCATTAATCTGTTGAGGTGACATTAAGGAGGCTTTGAAAGACAACTAATATTTTTAATAGTTTTCATTTGCAATTCACAATGAGCTAACTAATGCTTTTGAAACCACCTTCATCATCTCAACAGATTAAAAGAAAACAAGGGGATATCAGTCGTTCTAGTGGCATTTCCAATTGGCCTTTGTTGAAAATTTTTATATAGTTCAAGCGTCTTAATTGCAAAAATTCTCTATTCAAACACCAAATTAGAAAACTATGAAAGTTCTACATTTATAATTATCCTAAAAATATTTAATAAGTAAATTAGACTAGCTTGTTTGACAAAAAAAACTTACACAATTAGGAAAAATTTTCCAAATAATTCATGCTCTATTATTTAGTTGCAGTATCAAAAATTAATTAAAATGCTTTAATTTAATAAAAATTTCATATTTTAAAATTTTATTTTTGAACATGAGAAAGCAACTAAAAAATAATAAATTATGGTAATTACTAGTAATTGGTAGTTTTGACGATAGTGAATGGCGACTAGTCTCACTTTTTGCCTTTAAAGGTGAGGACAACGTGGCTTTCGTGCAACGTCTCATGGTTTCTTAAGAGTATCTCAAGTAAACCGAATTAAATAGGCTTGGTTCATGTTTAATTCAGAAAAATCGTTTTATCAAATCTCATTTTTATCCTCAAAGAAGTGCTTCCTTACTTTGGAAAGGTTTTGAAAAATATTTGGAGTCGCCACCCTAATTTACTAAACTAAGCTAAAACTTCTCGAATCAATTAATTCTTCAAAATTAATTAATTCAGTTTTAATCAGAGTGAGTTTGGGAGTTGGGAACGGATATGGCAAGGTGTTAGGCACCCATTCTGCTCGGTCTAAAATCGGCCTCTTAGTTATCCGAATATTTATTATTTACTAATTGCAGTATTAATTTAATTTGCGATGTAAAATACTTTATTCAATTTTGAAAATAATGTCATTCAAACAAATTATTATTATCTAAACATTCATCCAACATGAAAATTAATCATCCACAAAGAAGGAGGGAGGAGAAAAGAGTTAAAACCCATCTCCCAAAATACATTCTACCCATTTATCCCATTACATATTCTCAATATTTCTTTAATTAATACAAATCAATAAAAATAAAATTATTACAATCCATATGAACAAAATAACATTAAACTCAGAATATTATAACAACAATTTCAACAATTATATCATATTCAAACATTCAAACAACATGATTTATGCAAATATTAATCAAAAATCATCAGAACACAAATATAAGTCCAATAATAAAATAAATTACTCAAATTAAACAATGAGTAATAAACTAACAAAATGAAAGTAAATGTCAGAAATGTTAAAAATGTTAGTGATTTTAGTAGATTAAATAAACAACATAAATATTGAAGAACAATAATTAAATGTCCATAATTAAATAATTACAAAAATAAAAATATTATAATTTTAATATTGTTTCAAGCTCATGATCACAATGTTCATCTTGTTAGAGGAACAAAATTCACAAATCCTTACAAGAAACAAGATTAAAATCGTTACCGTACTCATCCATATCAAATATGGGTTTTCGACCCTTAGACCTTAACCCACTTTTATCTCAAAATCTAGATATGATTTGATGTTTTTTATGTCATTTGGCTTCTGAGTTAATGTTATCACACCACTGGAAGTGACTTTCGTCCCATACCAAGGTAATTGGAGTTCATAAACGTCAGAAAACCAAAAAAAGTCAGAGAATCAGAAATCTGCAAATTTCTAAGCTCAAGTACCATGAGCTAGAAGCAAGTGGCATGAGCCACTTGCATGTTTCGTGCGCCACTTTCATGTGGCTTGTGCCAATTCAGCCTGGAAAGCTGCAAATTTCAGCAAAATTGAGTTTTTGTGGGGTCCTCTCATAGATAACTCAATTTCTGATGATTTAACACCAAAATGTAATATAAATACACAAAAGATGAAGTTTAGACTCTTAGTTACCTTGTTTTGAAGAACAATCATTGATTTGCTTGAAATTTGATGAAGAACACCTCAAGAACACTTATCATTGAAGATGATCCAAGTTTGTGTGTTGATTTCATTTCTGGAAGTTTTTGTGTGTGTATAACTCACTGAATATCCTAGAAACACTCTCTCACACAATCAAGCTAAGAGAACTCTTAAGATTTTTGTGAAGAAATGGAGTTTGAATTGTGTTTTTGACTTGATTTTTGTGTTTGATTTTATATTTTTGGTGTTTTTTTTTTCTTAATTCTCTCAAACAAATTTTGCTCACTCAACAAAATGCCAACCCCTTAACCCTAGAATTAGAGATGAATTTATAGGTAAATGGGTGTTTTAACACTATTCACTGCCTGTGTGGCATGTGGGCCCCATTGGTGGGCACCACTTGTGGGCCCCACTAATGACTTGATTGTCGATTTTTCACGAAATTGGTTCATATGGTACATGTATTGACATAAATTCGTGAAAATTTATCCCGTGTGCACTTGGGACTCATTCAAGAATCGAATGGATCTAATTTCTTATCTTAGGATGATTAGTTCAAGAATCGAATTAATCGGACGTTTCGAACTCGTTCCACCATGAGAAATGTCATCACCATTGATGGGCTCCTTAAGGATCACTAATGGGCCCCACCAGCAAACCAACTTGATTTTTATAAAATTTGTCCAGGTGATGCACAAAGTGTCGTAGGACACCAAGGCACGTCCAGGGCGAACTGGAAATGCATTTTTGAGTTTTGTTTTGCCGAAAATGTTAAAAAGGGGCTAAGGGTTGCACTTTCTAGACTCGGATCATTGCTTCAAAATCAAGTTCCTTGGATGCTTCAACCTCTTCTTAGCAGTAAAGGCTATCATCATCGAGTCTATCTTTGGGGGAAAAATTGAGTGTCTACAGTTTGCTCCCATTTTGATAATATTTTGTTTTTTAAGCAAGATTTTATCAAAACCTAAAGTAGACCCGTAAGTGGTAAAGTAGTTATCTGGTTTGCATCCTTTGGGTGACTTGATTTGAAAGTTGCCAGCTTTGCTGGGGATTTGGAGTAATTTCTTTCTAGATGTCGACTTGATGCGCCATGATTGGATGGCTTGAACTGCGTTATTTCACTTTTGGAGGGGTGTCACTTTGGATGGCTTGAACGTCGTAATCCTAAAACATGAAACTAAATAATTTGTGTCAGATGATGGCTTAAATAAAGTGCGATGCACCAAACAACTGTGTAAATTCTAGAATGCTCCTCGTAGGGAGGTTGTCCTTTTTAGACGGTGCACCACATTTTGACGACTTTGATATCCGACACATTTCGACGGATTGGGTTGTGCCACTTTTTGACGACTTTGATATCCTACCCATTTCGACGGACTGGGTTGTGCCTCTTTTTGACGACTTTGTTTTGAAAATCCTTACTGTACAAGGTGCGTCAGTTAAACAACTTGATTTGAAAATCCTCGTTGTGCGAGGTGCATCAATTAGATGACTTGGTTTGAAAATCCTCGTTATGCGAGGTGCGTCAGTTGGATGACTTGATTTGAAAAATCCTCATTGTTTGAGGTGCGTCAGTTAGACAACTTGATTGATTTAATTTGACCAGGCCAAGAGGACTTAAGGTGCGTCAGTTAGACGACCTGATTGATTTAATTTGACCAGGCCAAGAGGACTTACGGTGCGTCTCTTTGAGACGACTTGATTGATTTATTTGACCAGCCTAGGGGGACTTATGGTGCATCTCTTTGAGATGACTTGGTTGATTTAATTGACCAGCCCAAGGGGACTTACAGTGCGCCTCTTTGAGACTGCTAAAATGACCGGCCTCATGGGGACTTACGGTGCGCCTCTTTGAGACTGTTGCAATGACCGGCCTCATGGGACTTATGGTGCGCCTCTTTGAGACTGCTAAAATGACTGGCCCCATGGGACTTACGGTGCGCCTCTTTGAGACTGCAGAAATGACCGACCTCATGGGGACTTACGATTGAAAGTATGGGTTCGTATTGAAATAGAGTTGAGAAAACTTACCTACGGCCAAAGGATTCCATTTGCGGCCAGCGATAATGCCTTTACTTTGGCAAAGAGTCAGGATTTTATTTCTTGGCTATTTGGGTAGTCGTTGCCTATGAGGTTTTTTGCTCATATTCTATCATCGGGAGAGGCTTTTTTATCATGCGCCTGCTATGTTTGCCATGGGGAGGCAGTTTAACTCGTACCTCTGGGGTCAATTCTAGAGCCTCTTTTAATGGGCTTTGCTTTTGTTTGTTCCTGGACATTCTTCTCGTGGGGTTTGCCTCAGTTCATTCTCTTGACTCTTACTGTTGGCTTTGCCTCAGTCCATTCTGAACTTCTTTCTATTTTGGGCTTTGCCCCAGTTTTATTCTTCTTCTATCGCATGTTCTAAGCTTTGCCCTAATTTATTATTTTTTATTGCTCTGCCTCACAGGCTCTCCTTCGATTTCTTCTTACTGTGGGGTTTGCCCCAATTTGTTCTTTATGGCCTCTTATCGCTAGTCTTCACTCGACTTTGTTCTAACTTTTTTGAAGCGGGCTTTCCCCAGTTTATTCTTCAACTGTTGCTCGTTTTGGAGCTTGCTCTACCTTGCTTTAAATGGATTTTCATGGTGGGCTTTGCCCCAGTTTACTTTTCTATCTCTTGTTACTGTGGCCTTGTCCCAGTTTGCTTTGAATTTCCCTTTGTTGGTGGGCTTTCCCTAGTTTATTCTTCGATTATTGCCTATTTTAAGCCTAACTCCCAGTTATTCTGAGATGCTTCTTGTGGTGAGCTTTGATCCCACTTTGTCCTTTGAAATTGATTATAGAGCGATGTAGGCCTGCTTTCTTCCCTATATTCTTGTAAAGGAATTTGACAGTTGTGCCATTCGCAAAAAGCAGCATAACTCCAACAGTGCGTTTTGAGGCTCTCGATCGAGCATGCAGCTATAAACATAATAAATATGCAATGTGTATGTCATGTATGCATGAAATGCATTTATCTATTTTTATGCATGCGTGTAGAAAGATGGCGTGAAGCTTGCTGTTGGTCGCGATGCAGGGGCATCATGAGGCAGGCTTGCAAGTTGAGGTGTCATGCACTGACATATGATGATTAAAAAGGCCGAAGAAACCAGCGACAAGGACTCAAGAGAATTCGATGGTGAGGAGGTAGAAGGAGGTGGATTCTGAAGCCCCCTTGAGTTGATTATTACAATCTTCCCTTTTTGCTTTCGTACTATTAGCTGAGCTTAAGGAATACCCTTTATAAAGAGACAATCTTCTTTTCATGTCATGATTGAAATGATTACATTAGCACCTTTACAATTGTTTATTACATTATTTAAAGAATATCAAGATTGAATCGGCAACCCACTAAAGCTGAAGTGACAATCAGCCATCATGTTGTCTTTTCATTCTTGTGCTATAAAAACCGATGACATATTCATTGTGCTTCACAAACTTTCTTCTCTTAGGAAAATTCCCAAACTTCTCATTCTTTCATTTTCCATGGATCAATCCTTGGCACCTGCATTTGAAGCATTGTTTAAAATTTTTAGCCGTGATGATTGGGAGCTTTTGTCTCCTTTTGAACTCAAGGGCCTGAGTTATTATTAGAACAATCGAATCCAACCTGGGTTGATGCAATGGCTGATCAACCACTTTGATCCCTCTGACAATTTATTCTGCCACAATGACTTTGAGGTCTGTCCTCCATTTGAAGAATTCAGTATTATATTAGGCAGATGGTCAGAAGTCGAAGAGATCTCAGCTTTGCCCCAGTTGAATATAGACCCTGCCTCGCAAGTCCTTATTGCTCTTGGCTTCTCAACTTATGAACTTTCTGCATATGAACCTAGAGTTGATGTCGTGCCCCTGTAACCTTTTATTGACCGTGCGATGACCATGGACTGTGCTAGCCTATTCTAGCCTTCACTTGTATGTTTCTGTGTTCTCAGTCAATACTTGTTACTCAGCGGTGTTGACAGATATGGCAGCCTTAGGTTGGTGTCTATAGTTGAACAGATGGCTAGGCATCGTACACCCTTTCCTCTTATTATTGTTGAAACACTCATTTAGCTAAGGGAACGTGTTTGAGATTCCACTTCCATGATTGGTTCGATGGGAAGCCCGCTTCTACTATAGGTAGATGCATTATTCTTTTATTATTATTTTTTGCACGCTCTAACTTTTACTGAAGCCGCCCTTGCGGGTCTTCGACTTAATGAGCTTCTTCTTTTGATGCTATAATTTTTGCTTAAGCCGCCCTTGTAGGTTTTCGACTTGACAAGCTCTTTCTTTTGATGCTCTAATTTTGCTTAAGCCGCCCTGCGAGTTTTCGACTTAACAAGCTTTTTCTCTTTTTTTTTTTGTTCATTTGCAGTTGTGGGCTTTTGAGAAGTTACAAGTGATGATTCCACCACTGAACAATGTAATACCACTACAAGAAAAATGCAATTTAGCAACGAAAATTTCAGTTGCTAAATCAAGAAAATCAGTTGCTAATCATAAATTAGCAACAGTCCATGTCTCTCTCACTGAACGATGTAATACCACTACAAGAAAAATGCAATTTAGCAACGAAAATTTCAGTTGCTAAATCAAGAAAATCAGTTGCTAATCATAAATTAGCAACGGTCCATGTCTCTCTCTAAATATCGCCTTTCTAAATAATTAGCCACAGATCAGCAATCCGTTGCTACTTTGGCAATGGAAATATCCCTTGCTAATTTGAATCTTATCCCTTGCTAATTTGAATCTTATCCCTTGCTAAAAGCATGTCTATTTGGATACATTGTCGCTTTATTTCTAATCCATTGCTAAATCTCTTGCTAATCTTTGTCTATTTAAGTTGCTAAATCCCTTGCTAATCCATGTTTAGAGCCGTAAACGAATTGAGTCGAACCGAACCCTAAATTGTTCATGTTTGGTTTGCAAAATTCTAATGCGAGTTCAAGTTCAGCTTGAATTCAATTTGAGCTTTTATATTAAAGTTCGAGTTCGGCTCGTTAAAAATATTTATAAATTGAGTTTGACTCGAGTTCGATTCGTGTTCAGCTTGTTTAGTAGCTTGTGTTCAGCTCGAGTTTGAGCTCGAGCTTGAGCTCGAGTTTGTAAATTCAGTCCCTATTTTGAAATGCTCCACAATACAATAATTTCAAGCATAAATAAAAGTAGTCCCAAGCCAAAAAAATATAAATCTATGTGAAATAACACATCACAATAATACATATCAAAATAAATTAAATACATCTAGCTGTACACGTAATATTAATGTTCTAATTGAACCTTGAAACCATCCAATCTATACTTTTCTCCATAAAAAAAAGCTGAGAACATAGCCATCCATCTACAAATAAAAAAAAACAAGAGCAAATGAACATATGTTTACATAAAGCAATCAATTGATTTATTAACTTCTAATCATAGTTAATAATGAATTTTTATAAATTAATTGCATACAAGAAAGTAAACAAGAATAAATAGTTAATTTCTTTTGTTCAATAAATAAATTTCCTGTTAAAAAATACAAATGTGCTATATTAAGATAACATTTCAAGTTAGAAACATCGAACAAGGGAGTGCCACTTAGATGGCACAATTTTAGTGTTCTAAACACTAGCCAAAAGAATTTGGTATGATAAAATTGCAACTAACCAGTAAGATGCGCATGTTTTCAACACCCTTACCTGAGTGTGACCATACCAAATGTTGACAACCTAAGTTAATGCTTGTTTGAAAAAATGCACGATGGTTCAAAATGAAATAGTTACTATCTTTGTTGTTCAGTTCAAAACAATCCCTCATCAATAAACATCACCATAAGAAATAAAAAGGAAAAAAGCATCAAACTTGCAAGACACATTGCAAATTTTGAGCATCCATAATATTAAGAGAACCCAAATCTGTCCGCCATAAAGTTCACAGCATATAATCCAAAGTATAAAGCAACAAACAGAAATATAAACTGGGTGAAAAAGAACATACTGTGCATCTTCTGATGCCAAGAAAAGTTCGTCATTGTACTTCTTCGTCGGAAAGTTTCCAACAATTACAGGCTCAAGGCCGTGTAATCCACGTTCCAGCTGTAGTACAAATGTTCACAATACCGGTCAAGCTTTTAGGCAACAATTTCAATACATTTAAAATCTTTGGAAAAAAGATGTTTATCTGGAAACAACAAGGAATGGGAATAATATAATTTAATTAACTATAAATCTTCAATAATAATCAGTTAAATTATGCAATAATAAACATTAATTTCTGGCAAAAATTAAACTATTTCAAATCACAATTAATCCTTAATTAATTTAGATTCTCTAATTAAATTAACATTTATAATATATTAATCAATTATATTAGATCCTCTGAAGCCAACCAGAGAAGAGGAACTGACGCCTACCTGAGCTTTGATGCTCTCTGGAGTCGCAAGCGGCAGCAGGAGGCGACGTCGAGCTGCACTGGTGGCTGAGGTCGCGGAGACAGCGGCGATGGAGGCAGAGACGCAGACGCTGAGATCGAGCGCGAGGAGGACCTAGAGCGACGGCGCGAGAGAGAGCGACTAGAGGCGAGAAGGCACCGGTCCTGCGTTTGGTGCCCAGAGACGCGCAAAGAGGCCACAAGAGAGGAAGAGAGAGAAGAAAGTGGGAGTTCAACAGCGCTGAAGGAAGAGACAAGGAAAGAAAGAGAAAAAGGGAAGAAAGGAAAAAAAATTAGGGCTGGTTAGACAATTTCGGTTTGATTTGAATTGATTTGGTCCAACCCAATGATTTATCCCAATTTTTAATTGATTTACTGATTTTTCACTTGGTTTATGAGCAAATCAAACTGATTTTGGGTCCCAACAAATAATAAAAAATTTAAAAATATTTTGGAATTTGAAATTGCATTCCATTTCATTCTAAATATATTTTTGGAATTTAAAATTTTATTCCATACTATACTATTGAAATTCGGTTTGAAAATCAGTAGTTTCAAATTTCATAACCAAATATAAATCTAACATATTATGATATTATTTAAGATGTAAATTTGTAAATTCAACGAGAAATAATCACCGTATTGTTATATATGCATAATAAAAAGATATAATTAAATTTTAAAAACAATACATTTATATCACATATAATTAAAAATCAAAATATCTAGTTTTACATGTTTATAGATGGTCGATATTCATATACTTCACCCTTAACATTTAATAATTCAATTTCATATAATTAATAACTTAATAATTAATCATAATAACAATATTATAAAATCAACATAAGATAATAACATTTATATTATTCTTAACGGTTAACCCAGCCATATCTTATCTCAATTATATATATATATATAATGATGTAAAATATGATAACATATATTAAATTGATAAAATTAAATTTCTCATGAATAAATTAGTTTCGGATTTGATATCCTTTGCTAAAATTTGTTCCTATTCAGTTGCTAAGGTGTTGCTAATAGTTATGCCAAAATTTTTTACGAAATTTAGCAAGGGATAACACATCTGTTGCTAATTTCTATTGTTAATCCATTGTTAAGCCCTGTCTAATACCGCTGCCAAAATTTTCCACGACATTTAGCATGGGATAACACTTCCCTTGCTAATGTCCGTTGCTACTCCGTTGCTAAACCCTGACTAATATTGGCACTAAAATTTTCTATGACTATTAGCAACGGATACAACATCCTTTGCTAATATGCATTGCTAATCCGTGGCTAAGCCTGGCTAATTCTAGCGCCAAAATTTTCTGTGCAATTTAGCAAGGGATTATATTCCCTTGCTTATGATCCATTGCAAAGCCATTACAAAGCACTAAAAATTGAATTGACTTCATAACTCTTTCTAACCCATGGCAAATCCGTTGCTAATTAGCAACGGATAAAGTCCGTTACTAAATATTCGTTACTAAAATGCATTTTTCTTATAGTGTACCCAATTATGGACCACGAGTCCATGTCCATCGTCAACGCTGCTTGACTGGGGTGACCCTGGAAGATTGGACTATCATACTTCAAGATCTCACTGCTAAAGGAATTAGATGGACTTGTCCATGGTGACAGCTAGAACATGTCACCATCTCCTCTTATATCCCTTGTTTGCCCTTGTGTGGCTTGACCATGGTCGTGGCCTACTATCCCAGCTGAGTAGCATGACTGTATAGTCATCACCAAACTGTCCCCGATTACAGGTTGTTCGAAGGTGGTCTTATCACCCAACGATTTCTGTCTCACTTCATTTCCACTTGGCCCAGTCGCATGACTATACCCATCCATAAGGTGCCTGATACCACTTCTTCTAACTTGCCCAGTTCCTGGCTGCGGGCTTATTCTGGAGTCAGTGCAAACTCAGAGTTGGCTGATTTGCTAACAACTAGGTTGCTGCTAAAATTTAGCATGTAGATGCCCCTGTTTTGTTTTCTGATGAAATGTGTTAAACCAGTGCAGTTATGTGAATGTATGCACTTATGAATGAGTCATTTTATTACTTAAGATGCTTGATATATTTCTTAATATTTCATTTCACCGAAGTAAATTCACGACATTGGCATATCAACACAAACTCAGCATGACATGCTTTAAAGTTAATGAGAACACAAAAGGTGAATTTATTAATGGGCTTAACCATAACGTTTTGAGTTATACATAGAATTTCTCCCGCTAATCGATTTGGTAGACACATTGCCTTCCATGTTTGATAACTTCATCGTGCCTTTGGAAAACGTCTTCTTGATCAAGAATGGGTCCACCTAATTTGGGCTTGAACTTCTCCCTTAGGTCGCAAGTGTCTGACCATCCCTTTAAGAATGCTTGCTAGCTTTTGATAATGCTTCATCTATCCATTGGCATTTCGAAAGGAGTACACTTTCATTTTAGTTGGTGTTGCAATTTTTGAACCATGTATCATAAAGTAAGGGATTGCTCCATTCATAGATTTGGTTGTGGTTTGATACCTCGTGTAGTAGTCTAACGACTCAAACAGAAGGATTCTCGGCAACTTTCATCAAAATCTTTTCTTTCTTTTATTATTTCATTTTCCTTTTTTCTTTTCTTTTTTCTTTTCTCTTTTTTTTATTCTTCTTTTTTTTTCTTTTTTTTCTTGTCTTTTTTTCTCTTCTTCTTTTCTTTTTTTTTGTTTTCTTGTTACAATTTGTGTTACCACATATTTAACAACAACATTTTCTTCTGATAAAGGCTGAACTAGTTACTTGTCACCACATTGTGAGGGATTTTAAACCTACAAAGGGGACTCAGCCATGTACTTGGCATTGATATTCTTCAAAGGATTTTGCTCAATCCTTGAGAAGTAACTTGTCATTAGTACTTTTCCGTAGGAGAAATATGGCCTCTCTCTATTAACAGCCAAAAGGATCCTGATGCAGAATCATTTTTTCTTGTACAGACACTTCCAGAATCTTCTTTGCTTCTGTGCGGATCAATTCCAAAATTGTCTCAGCTTCCTTCATTGATACACCTCTTGCCAAGACATCGTTTGACATTCTCTTGTATAGCTGCTCGTACAAGACTTATGAAGTGCAATGTCAAGCATTGTAATGCTCATTTGCCATCTCTAGTAGCTGATTGAAGATGTATTATTTTGGTCATTTATTGCTGGATATTAAAGAACCGCAGTTGATCATCCGCCATTGATTCTTGGGTCAAAAATCTACAATATTCACAGATATCCACCCTGCCAGTTTTCTTTGGAGATTGGAAATGGAGTTGCAAAGTTGATCGGAAAGAAGGATAACTTTCTGAAATCCAACAAAAATCCGTTCGCCACTTTCCTTCTAGCCCGTTTCATTCTTAATCCTTTCCTGTCACATTGGCCAGCCCAAGTATACCAAGGCATTGCACATTGAGCTGTGGACCTATCTGTTCCTGCCATAACTCCACGCAGAAGCTTTTACTTTGTTTGTGATTAGACTGTGAAATTTCATGCTTAACTCTAGCATTAGGCTAGGCCCAATTAACAAATTCCAAGGATTTCTTTCATGTTAATATTAAAATTAAGCATGTATAATGAATTAATGCCAAATATGCGCATGTGTTTATCTACTTGATGAATGAAAATATCAGGAGAAACATCAAACAAGCAAGCAAAATCAAAATTCATTACATTATAGAATGTTCAACAGTTCATCACAAACAAATTCAACAACAAAACACATATCGGTAGGGCCTTCAACTCCCTCGGAGCTTTTCCATATGCAGGTCCTTGCTGCTTAGTAGGGTCCCCTTCCTCCTTGATGTATCTGTTTTCTTCTCAGCGCTCTCCTCCTCTTAGATCTGAGTATCGTATCCCTCTTCTTGTTCCTCTTCTGTTCCCATTTTTCCACCTCAAATTCAAACAACACCTCTTTGAGAGTCTTTCCAGACCCAACCATATACAAGTTCTGCAGAGATGACTTGTTTGGAAAATTAGGAATTGAATTAGTTCTCCTGCTGGGTCTCGATTCTTTTGGATCAATAATCTTACCACTATCAAATCAAATTCTCGATCTCATGTCTCAATTGGAAACACTTATCGGTGATATGACCCTTGGTTTGATGAAAATGGCAATATGAATTATGGTCAAAATTCTTTAGCAAAGGAAATGGGAGAGGTCTCAAGCTGAGCGATTCTAACAACCCTGCTGCTTTGACTTTTTCAAATACACGAGAAAGAGGGGTGCCAAAGTTAGAAAACCTTTTCTGTGGCAAGTTGGTGGCTCCCAGATCAAGAGCAGCTATTGTAGTATTCTTATTGGTATCCAGATCTTTGCTTGACTAACCAGGCCCTTGAAATCCATAATCGTTGAAGTTTTCAGTATGATTTCCATACTTCTCGTCCTCCCTGATTTTATCTTCAATGGTTGTTCCCACTTCATAGACTTGTGAGAACTCGGATAGAGGCATATAGTACAACTTCTCACGGAATGCTGGCAAGGTTCCTTTGATGAAAATCTTTATTTGCTCCTTAGTGTCCGGTATATTCCTCTTCTGATTTATTTTGGCTCTCCACCTAGCCATATAGTCTGAGAAGGATTCATCATGCTTCTGTACAGTTGCTTCAAGATCCCTCAGATTGATGCCTATCTGAAGATTATAGGCATACTTCTTGAGAAATATGTTGGTCAGTTTGCTTTATTCTCCCCTAAATTTCCTATCTAGATTGTAGTACCATATTTGGGCAGGTCCTATTAGAGACATCGGGAACATCTTTAGAATTTCCTTCAATGGTAGCCCAACCAACTCCATGATCGACTTGTATTGCAGGAGATGTACCGTCAGATCACCATCCCCATCATATTTTGCTACATTCGACATCTTATAAGTGACTAGAATCGTCTACCTTAGTTCAAGTTCTTCGTCCTCATCATCATCCAAATCCATATATTGATCCATGCCTTTAGACTTCATGAAAGCATGCAATTTTTCAAGCTTCTCGAGTTTTTCTGAAATGATCGGCTGGAGTTCAATCTAGCTAGCAAATATCTTCATGAAAAACTCTTCATCTTGCCAAGTTTCATCAACTTGTTCTTCTTTCATGGACTCATCATTGGCTTCTTCAGCATCTTCAATTACCACCTTCTCTTTTCCCTTATCGAATCTTGTGAGTTCTTCAAGGTTGGCTGTCACTATTATCTCATTCATCTTTTTTGCTTTCGTAGTGGGGATATTGGATCCAGCCACTTAATCAGAAGGAATAGAATCTGGAACCGAAAAATCTTTTTATCAGATGACTATTTGACCTCAATCAGCTACCTAACCCCAACCGGCTGTCTGCCTTTGGTGCTTTCTCTTTTTTTTTTTTTTTTTTTGAGGTGCTATCACGATTGCACAAAATGGAGGTTAGTCACATGATGCGATGTGTATGTGCATGTATGCATGTTTATGGAATGGCACACGAAAAAATGATCACACAACATAATATCATGAAATGCGACTAATGCTGTATTCTGCAATGATTCAGTTAGGATTATTCAAAATATAGATTGGAGAAAGATTCTTCAGAATTTACATGAATCAAAACGGACTTCTGTCCTATAGCCAAATATTTGGAGTGTTCCTTTTTTTTCGACATTTGAATAGGTTTTTTTTTACATTGAAAATATTTGGCTTAAAATAGATACGAAAATGTGTTTTATTATAGTAGACAAAATTTGGTGCTATCGGGTTTTCTATGCTCTTTTTTTACAAACCCAACACATCTATAATAAAGTGTCTTCATATTTTGACTCCCGGTTCTTGATTCATTTTGATTCAAGCATTTTTCTTTAGTCTTTCTCTTTTAAATACTTTGAACAATGGAACCAAGGCATGACAGAATACCCTATATGGTTGTAGGAAAACAAGTTAGGTGATGTATAAATGCAACACAACACATACATAGCAAGTATATACAAACAAAGGGAAAGAGAGTGAGGAAATGCATGACCTCCACCCTTATAGCTCCCGCACACAATTCATGGTATATAGTCTTTTCTATTCCTAGGACATTTGGGCTAGGCCCATAAACCAACGTGGGGTTTTGGACCTAACGTCTCTCACATTTATTTGATGAATGCATCAAACAAATATTATTATGATATATCCTAAGAGGAAAGAACTATGGTCCACTACATGAGTTTAGGTCGGGTATGCATAGTCTTGGGTTCCATAAGCAAGAATTGGTTGTTTCCTGCCATTTACTTTGGGTCTAAGTAAAAGGTGATAACGGATTGTGCTAACTCTTTTGATACACCAAATGGTACTTTACTTATGGGTGGTGTATATTAGTGGCGAATCTCAACAGTCGAATAGAGTGAGGAGATCACATCCCCTAATATCACCGAAGGGTGTTGGGTAGAAATGAGGATTAAGAAGATATCATGCATGAATGACAATTTATAATTGCATAAAATTTAAACACAATTTAAATTAATAACACAACTGATAAATATGAATATTTGGACAACTATTGGAGTTAACTCTCTGAGTATCCCCAGCGGAGTCGCCAGGCTGAGGACGAAGTGTCTTTCGCGCAATGTCTCATGGTTTTCTCAAGAGTGTCTCCAGTAAATTGAGTTAAATGGGTTTGGTTAATCTTTAATTCAGAAAAATTATTTTATCCAATCTCATTTTTATCCTTAGAGAAGTGCTTCCTTACTTTGGTAAGGTTTTGAAAAATATTTGGAGTCACCACCCTATTTTATTAAACTAGGGAAAAACTTCTCGAATCAATTAATACTTTGGAATTAATTAATCTGGTTTTAACCAGAGTGAGTTCAAAAGTTGGGTACAGATATGAGAAGGTGTTAGGCACCCATTCCGTTTGGTTTAAAAACGGCCTCCTAGTTATCCGAATATTTGTTATTTATTAATTACGGTATTATTTAATTTGCAATGTAAAACATTTTATGCAATTTTGAAAATAATGTCATTCAAACAAACTATTATCATCTAAACATTCATCCAACATGAAAATTAATCATCCACAAAGGAGGGAGGAGAAAAGAGTTACAACCCATCTCCTAAAATGCATTCGACCCATTTATCCCATTACATATTCCCAATATTTCTTTAATTAATACAAATCAATAAAAATAAAATTATTACAATCCATATGAAAAGAATAACATTAAACTCAAGATATTACAATAATAATTTCAATAATTATATCATATTCAAACATTCAAACAATATGATTTTTGCAAATATTAATCAAAAATCATCGAAACACAAATATTAGCCCAATAATAAAATAAATTACTCAAATTAAATAATGAATAATAAATTGACAAAATGAAAGTAAATGTCAGAAATGTTAGAAATGTTAGTGATGTTAGTAGATTAAATAAACAACATAAATATTGAAGAACAATAATTAAATGTGCATAATTAAATAACTACAAAAATAAAAATATAATAATTTTAATATTGTTTCAAGCTCATGATCACAATGTTCATCTTGTTAAATGAACAGAATTCACAAATCCTTATAAGAAACAAGATTAAAATTGTTAACGTATTCATCCGGATCAAATATGGGTTTTCGACCCTTAGGCCTTAACCCACTTTGATATCAGAATCTAGGCACGATTTGATATTTTTTATGTTATTTTCCTTCTGAGTTAATGTTCTCACACCACTGGAAGTGACTTTCATCCCATATCAAGGTAATTGGAGTTCATAAACATCAAAAAACCCAAAAAAGTCAGAGAATTAGAAATCTGCAGATTTCTGGGCTTAAGTGCCATGAGTTAGAAGCAAGTGGCATGAGCCACTTGCATGTGGTGTGCGCCACTTTCATGTGGCTTGCACCAATTCAGCCTGGAAAGCTGCAAATTTCAGCAAAATTGAGTTTTTGTGGGGTCCTCTCACAGATAACTCAATTTCTGATGATTTAACACCAAAATGTAATATAAATACACAAAAGATGAAGTTTAGACTCTCAGTTACCTTGTTTTGAAGAACAATCATTGATTTGCTTGAAGTTTGATGAAGAACACCTCAAGAACACTTATCATTGAAGATGATCCAAGTTTGTGTGTCGATTTCATTTCTGGAAGTGTTTGTGTGTGTATAACTCACTGACTATCCTAGAAACACTCTCTCACACAATCAAGCTAAGAGAACTCTTAAGATTTTTATGAAGAAATGGAGTTTAAATTGTGTTTTTGATTTGATTTTTGTGTTTGATTTTATATTTTTGGTGTTTTTTTTTCTTAATTCTCTCAAACAAATTTTGCTCACTCAACAAAATGTCAATCCCTTAACCCTAGAATTAGAGATGAATTTATAGGCAAATGAGTGTTCTAGCACTATTACTGCCTATGTGACATGTGGGCCCACAAACGACTTGATTTTTTATTTGTCACGAAATCGGTTCATATGGTACATGTGTCGACAAAAGTCATGAAAATTTATCCCGTGTGCACCCGGGACTCATTTTCGAACCTATTTCAGCACGAACCTCAAAAATGTGAAAACGATCTAATTGATTCAATTTCTTATCTTAGGATGATTAGTTCAAGAATCGAATCAATTGGATGTTCTGAACTCGTTCCACCACGAGAAATGTCATCACCACTTATGAGCTCCTTAAGGATCACTAATGGGCCCCACTAGGGCCATTATGGGCCCACCAGCAAACTGACCTGATTTTTATGAAATTGGTCCAGGTGATGCACAAAGTACCGTAGGACACCGGGGCGCGTCCCAGGCAAACCGAAGATGCATTTTTGGGTCTCGTTTTACCGAAAATGTTAAAAAGCTGCTAAGGGTTGCACTTTCTAGACCCGGATTATTGCTTCAAGATCAAGTTCCTTGGATGCTTCAATCTGTTCTTAGTAGTGAAGGCTATCATCATTGAGTCTATTTTTGGGAAAAAATTGAGCATCTACAAAAGGACTCAATGATGATAATTTTTTTTATCATAAAACGAGATTGGGATATCCAATTGCTTTGATTCTTTGACCAATGACCAGTTATGAGCCCCTTTCGAGTGCTATGGGAAAGATCCCAAGGATGGAGTCTAACCAAATGGGCCCATTGGTCAGTTCATCACGAAAACTGAGAGGAACTCCTTATGGCTCTTTTTTATTTGATTGATCTAGATTGATTATTAGATTATTGCTCGGTTTAGCGCTTTGAGTGTGTCGGGTTGGCTATTTGGGGTGCTTTGATGGGTGTGTGTTTTGATAAAGTTGTTACATTAACTTGCTTTTATTTTCAGGAAAAGACTAAGAAAAAAACCCCACATTGGACTCCATTTTCAGTTTGTCTTTGGTTAAATGCACTAGCTTCAGAATCATTGGGTTCAGGGACCAGGCTTTCAACTTCTTTCAAATGAATCAACAATTTGGGTTTAATTGAGAAATCAAAATTTGTATTTTGCATAAATGTCAATTTATCGATGCATGAGCATACAATAATGCATAGAAATATCAGAAATATAGCGCATTAAAAGGTAACAAAGGAAAGGTGTGTAATACAGAGGGGAGCTCGACTCTAGCCTCGTTTATTAAGAGCGACACATTCACTTAAGTCTTGATCAGTCAATTTGGTCAGGGACCTTCTACCTAGGCTAAAATTCGTAGGTATTCATTCGTACATTGTTTGTATAAGTATCAGGGAACACAAAGTTCTACCATCGATTAGGATGGTAGGGTTTTGAAGGTGCCACTCTTGGAGTGGGCTTACAGGATGCCAGACGGACCGAGTGAGGACGACAGACTTTCGCACACGTCTCATGGTTTTTTCAAGAGTGACTTGAGTAAACCGAATCAAATGGGTTTAGTAATTTAATTCATAAAATTATTTTATCCAACCCATTTTAAACCTCAGAGGAGTGGTTTCGTTTTGAAAATTTTGAAGTCGTGTAGCACCCTGATTTTTTTTATAAACCGAGAGAATTCATAAAATAATTTTAATTTGAATTTTCATAATTTTAAAGTGATTTTATTTTTCTATTTGTTGAATTAGTGATTTTATTTGATTGGCTATTGTTAATAAGTATTGATAATTAATTATTAACATATAAATTAGAGATATATTTATATACTTATTTGTCAAAATTAAAAAGTTACAAAAAATTATTAATGAGTTATATTAAAGGGTTAGTAATTAATTGGTAAAAATATAAACTTATAGTAGTTATTGATGATTATTTCTTATTTAACTTAAATATTAATATGTTTATATATATGTATTGTATATATATAATAGTGGCAATTATAATTGAAGGATATAAAACAACAGAAAGCAAAAGGGAAATGGAAGGAAGGAAACAAGAATAGGAAAAGATGGGGATAATAATAATAATAATAATAATAATAATAATAATAATAATAAAATTAGAAAACAAAGGTACCGACGAAAGGGAGGACAGTGGTAAGCTTGCTTTGCGTTGATGGTGAACTTTCTTGCCTCCTTCGACATAGGGAAAGACTTAAGTGGCTTGAATAGGAGCTGTCTCCTTCGACAGTAGCGATCCTTCAATTTTGATGATTTTCTGCCCATTTCCGGCGAGCTTTGCCCAAGAAGAGAGCATTGATCGACTGGCCTCCTTTGCATAAGTGTTTTCCCTCCACTAATTCCAGTAATGGGCTTTGATTTGTAAGTTTACCATGAAAGAAGGCATGAAGGTTATTGCAGGCTCGATTCTGACCAAACGACTTATTGGTTCACTGAATTGAGGTTGAAAATGGACTCCCCGTGAAATTTTGAGCATTTTGGTGTAACCTTTGTAAATTTTTGGGCGGGCTCGATTTTCCAGCCACTGCTTGTGGCAGTTTTAACGGCAGTACCGGCGAGACACCTAGAGGCAAAATCTTACATTTCATGTATTGAATCCGAATCCAAAATCCGATTTTCAATCGGTATACTTTAAGATTCAGTTATTAAATTTCAGTGCAATTACAATTAAAATTTATTTAGTTGAATTATTTAAATTGGCTTGATTACCATTAATGAA
Source organism: Jatropha multifida (assembly GCA_948099535.1). Taxonomy (NCBI): domain Eukaryota; kingdom Viridiplantae; phylum Streptophyta; class Magnoliopsida; order Malpighiales; family Euphorbiaceae; genus Jatropha; species Jatropha multifida. The sequence continues at coordinate 25,384 of CANUEX010037220.1, forward strand.
TTAAATGGAAGATAGAATGAATTGCATTTCCAATTTATTTATGAAGTTAACTAAATTTATGAAAATTGTTAATTGAAAATGACAATAATTGGTTAGATGTGAAAATTCAAAATGGAGACAGTTAATGAACAAATATGAGTCGAATTAAAAACTGAAATTGTAATTGAGGAATATTGAGAATGGAGGATGGGAATAATATTCTGGAATTGCTCGATGAATGGGTGTGTTATTATTGTGAAATGTAAAATTTAGACAAATCAAAGTATATGTAAAAATACTACCAAAATTATAATTGAAAAGGAAAAGAAAGAATTGATTATTGTTATGAATAACAAATTGTATTATTACACAAGGAAGCAAATTGATGAAAGAATAAATCGGTTATATAAAAATCAAAGTTGATTTATATTTGGTAAAGTTCAATAAGTATTTGAAAATAGAGTTTTAACTTTCAAGTGATAGTTTGAGAATAAGCAAAGTAAAGGAATTTAAGGATATTATTTCAAAGCGTCATTATATTTATTTAGTAAAATAAATAAGTATAAATTAATATATGCACTTGATTTCAGTAATTTAGATAAATACATGTCTTTGGATGGAATCAAAAAGTATAATTACTAAATTGGTTTGAAAAGTAAAATGTCACAATTATAATTTTTTATTTTATTTTATTTTTTAGGTATCGGATAATTTTCTATTTAAAATTAGATTAAACTATTAGTAATTTAGATAAATACATGTTTTTGGATGGAATCAAAAAGAATAATTGCTAGATTGGTTTGAAAAGTAAAGTGTCACAATTATAATTTTTTTTTTATTTTTTTTTTAGGTATTGGACAATTTTCTATTTAGAATTAGATTAAACTTTCTAATAGAATTTAGATTCAAATAGAATATTAACATAACCAATCAAAATTAAACTATATTTATCTTCAACCAATAAAATTAAAGTTCTCAATAGTATTTTTATCAATTCATAAACTTAATATAGGTGTTTTAAGAACTCAATGTTCCCTAATTAGGTTGTGATTAAATTATCATTAATAATATAGTTAATCAACCAATAAAATACAAATAAAATTTGAAATTTCTATACAAGCAAAAAATTTATGATTTATGCACTATAAGGCATAGCCTAGTGATAAATACATATACAACTTGACAATAAATTCATTGTAACAGTGCATTTTTCAATGTCTTGTGCAGTGTTAGTAATAGTGATTTATTGGTCTGTGAATAGTACCATCAGTTTTGGACTTTGTATTATTTCGGTCTGAAAAAGTTACTATACATGTCTAATATTTTATTTAATATTTTTGGAGTATGTTTGCATGATTTAGATGGGTAAAAAATATTTCAGGAATATTTTTGGAGAATTAAGGTATTTAATGAATAGTATTTTCTAGTGTAATATGTTAAGGAATAATTGAGAAATTATTTTCATGGAATTAATTTAATTAATTGGTGGAGTTCAATAATAATTAGAGGAGAATTATTTGATGAATAATTAGAGCCCTTGGATGAGAATACTAGAGACTTGATCATAGCCATTCATTTGGCATAAAACTAAGTAGTCAAGTTTGACGTTTCTACTTAAAAAGCAATACTATTCATTCTTCTTCTCCACCTCTTCTCAACGCCAACTTCTCTCTCTTTTCTCCTCCATTTTCTCTCATTTCTCTACCTCTAAACTACCTTAAATTTGATGAATTAAACCAAAACTTGGTGATTTGACTTGAAGAACTAAGTAAGAGAAGTAGTTTTTGGAGTCCATAAGCTTAAGAATTGGAGTTTCTACCAAAAACAAGTAAATTGTGATTTTTAGATTTTGTGAATTAATAAGTAGAATTCATGGTTTAGATATGTAATTGATGTATTAAATCATGCTCCATCTTCTCTTTGTGTCATTTCTTGATTTTAATGTTAAATTTTCCTACTTTGAAGAGGTTGGAGAACCATCCTCCAAAGGAAAGGAGAAAGCCAAGGATTAAGGCTTTCCAAGCTTCTTAAAGCTTGTTTAAGAGGTTAGTGCAATTGTAACGCTCCAAAATTTTGGATCTTAAGATGGTATTATTTGAACGGGTCATGAATGGTATCACCCGAGAGGAAAATAATATTTTATTTGGACCCGATAATGATATTGAGCATAATTAATATTTGTGGAGTTAATTAGATTTTATGTGATTGGTCTTAATTAATTAAAGTTAAGATATAAATTTTTCATGACAAAGTAAGTAATAAATTATTGGTGAATAGTAGTTTACCAGTCCATGAATAGTACCATCAGTCCAAGATTTGATATTATTTCGGTCCGAAAAAATTACTGTGCATGTCTAATACTTGATTTAATATTTTTGGAGCATGTTTGCATGATTTAGGTGGTGTTACATTTAGTAGTATCAGAGCATGGGTTTAAGCGATTCTAGAATTACATTTGAGAATGAGAATTTATTTGTTTGGAGTAAGTATATAAGTGATTTAAGTTAAATACATGCCATATAAGTTTTGTAAGTAATATGACTCTGAAGGATATCTTCAATAAATTTTATTAGAGGTTGAATGTAGATAGATGTTTTGGATTATGATAGTAATATGACGAACTTTTGGAGAGCAATATCATAATAGGTATTATGTGTAAAGGTTGTTATTGATGATTCTTAATTACATCCTTTCGGACGGTTTAGAAGAGTTACTCTTTGGAGAATTTTTAATAGTTAAGGATAGAGTTTTTATGTGTTATTAGGAATGATTTTCATGTACTTTGAGTATGTTTGATGTTTGATTTGAAAATTGTGAATTTTGACTTTGGAATTGATTTGCATTTATAAAATAGATAGCATGAAGGTGCTAAAGAAAGTTTATTTAATTGAATTTTAAAGAAGTGCATCTTCTTGCCTTGCTATCAAATGATTGATTTTTGTTATGGAGATTTCCCTTCTTTGATATTTGGATATAAGAAAATTTGATTTTCAAGTATGGTTTTAAAAAGATTTTGAAGATTAAAAGGGTTTTTCCTAAAGGAAAATGAATTTATGTGTTTGATTCATCTAATTATGAAAGCATTATGATTTATAAATTTATTATATGTTAAGATAACATTTGTATAGAATCTACGCATGCTAAGTGATGTATGAACTCATATGATGTGTATGCATGACACATGAACAAATGTATACATGTACCCAGTTAAAGATATGTTAGGAAGAGTTTCTAGAATTATTAAGTGAATAAATTATATGATTTAGACTTGAAGATATTGAATTTTATAGAATTGGGGTATTTTAAAGTATGAGTTGAATGAGATTTGCATGGATTTTAGTCATAGGATTGTTATGATTTTAAGGACGTGTACTCTTTTTGGTGAATTAAAAAGATTATTTGGGATATTTACATAAATATAAATTTTGAGATTTAGATGATGCATGCTATGATGTAGTTCATATTGAGTATGAGAATAATTAAGATTTATGAGAAATAATAAAATTGGTGGAGTAAAGTATATCTCACTTTTTTTGTAGGTCTTCTATGGGATTTATAGATAATAAATATTGATATGATTACAAGAGAAATAAATTGCTGCTTTGGTAAGAATTAAGTTGTTTTAACCCTTGTATACCAAATATCGGAGGTTGTGTAATTGTAGTGCCTAGTGGATTAATATGGTATTAGTAGGAATTCAATTTCATATGATATTGTCCTTGAAATTTATAGAGCCTCTTGAATTCTAAATGTTATATAAGTTATAAGTAGAGATTTCTTCAGAAAGAATTTAGATTAATATATTATATAAATGTCGTGTCATGAGAATTAAAAGAATTAGTGAATGACAATGTCACGACCCAAAATCGTGGGCCGGACCGGCACTAGGACCTAGGTAAGCTTAAGGCACCCGAGGCCCGTAGTAAGCCTAAATTATCACAATCCATCCCTATTATCATTTGACTATCGGAATAGTAAGCCCATATTATGACATTTTCATAAAACAATCAGAGTTAATAATTCTGACCCAGCATTAGTATTAAGTACTATTCGCAGCTCGGGCCCATATTCATAAAAATATATTCTCATACAAATATTTATTTGTCATAATATGTTCAAATTGTTCCTATCATACAGTCTCCAGATAGTCATTTACACTCCACAATTTATTTATAATCACATGATAATTCTATTACAAGCCAATATTTATTTAAGCATCCTAACTGCGGAGTTAAATAAAATGTGCGGAGTATTCCAAATACTAACAGAGAGTTTATACTAACATGATTAATCCTCTGCGAAGAAGGAAGCTGAGTCTTATGGACCAACAGTACTTCTATTTCCTGAAAAATATTTATGGAAGGGGGGTAAGTTTCACTAAACTCAGTGAATAATAATAAATAATGCAAACCCACACATTCA
>CANUEX010037299.1:0-48042 GCA_948099535.1 Jatropha multifida
GGAAATTGGGACGACGTGTGTCACTATGGGTCAGTGGGCCTAGTATGGGGGATCGGCTCCCTATTATATATATATTATTATTATGGAATTGGCCTGGGGCCAATAGGTGGATCTGTGACATCACTGACTAATTTCCACATATTGTGAGTATATGAATATGACTTGTTTGAAGATGCTGTTGTATGTCCCGTGCTTGTGAAGTATGACATTTATTATATTGTGAAAGCATACTGCCTGAATGTGTGAGTTTGCATTATTTATTATTATTCACTGAGTTTAGTGAAACTCACCCCCCTTCCATAAATATTTTTCAGGGAATAGAAATACTGTTGGTCCATAAGACTCTGCTTTCTTCTTCGCAGTGAGGTGATCATGTTAGTATAAACTCTCTAGTAATATTTAGAATACTCTGCATATTTTATTTTAATCCGCAGTTAGGATACTTAAATAAATATTGGGTTGTAATAGAATTATCATGTGATTATAAATAAATTGTGAAGTATAAATGACTATTTGGGAGACTGTATAATAGGAATAGTTTGAACATATTATGACAAATAAATATTTGTATTAGAAAATATTTTTATTATATGGATGTGGGCCCGAGCTGCAAATAGTATGCATTACTAATGCTGGGTTATAATTAATAACTCTGATTGTTTTATAAAAAAAAATGTCATATTATGGGCTTACTATTCCGATAGTCAAATGATAATAGGGATGAGATGTGATAGTTTAGGCTTACTACGAGCCTCGGGTGCCTTAAACTTACCTAGGTCCTAGTGCCTGTCCGGCCCACGGTTTTGGGTCGTGACAATTATATTCTAAATAATAATGAATTTAATAGAAAGATTAAGAAGTGTAATTTTAATTAAAAAATGTGAATGGGATTTGTTTTCATCAAAATCATTAAATACCGTCAGTTACTACTATATCCTAACTTGGTTTTGATGATAAAAAGGTTAGATAGAAGAAATTGCGATGGTAGGATTGTAAAAAGAGCAAGAATGAGTGGTATTCTGGGAAACGTAAAAGGAAAGGATAAGTGAGGATCCACGTCAGCGTTGTATAAATTTGGTAAATAACTGATATTATATGAGCTGGATAGTACGGTTTTATTCGGGTTGTGTTTGTTTGTTTTTTTTATGGGCAAATAAATTTATTTTATTAGCTTATAAGGTTCAAGAAAAATTTACTTTTTTTAAATACTATTTCGATCATATACACCCAATATATTGAAATAATTTAAATAAAAAAATTTTGATTAAAATATCGATACTCACCAACATAAATTTAAAAATAAAAATATAATTAAAAATATAAAAATGATATATCCAAAAAATAAGTTTTTATTTAAGTTAAATATAATTAAAAAATAATTAAATATTTTGATTTGAATCAAGGATAATTAAAAATAACTAGGCAAAAAAATAAATATTTTTCACACCAAATAGTCAATATAATGAAATATTTTTCAATTATATAATTTTTGAAATCAAAAATTTTATTTAATTATTTTTTAAATCAAAGATGAGATATTTTAAATTTTATTTTTTATATTTTTAAATAATTATTCTTTCCTAATTTTAAACTTCTAAAATTACTTTTGAATGCTTTGATAAAATAATTTAGCCCCTAAATTCGAATAATTTTTGTTAGAGAGCTTGATGATCGGGGCACAAGACCTTTTGTCTTTCATTGCAATGAATATTTAAAGGTGAAAATTTTATGAATTTTTAAGATTTTTTAATCTAGCTCTAGACAAGAGAATTCAATTTTAGTTCTTGATTTTCTTATGGGATTTTAGTTGGCATTTTAGAGTTATATTGTGAAGTATGAGAGCCCTCTTTTGGTTGCGTTTGAAGAAGACGCACTCTAGCCTTTTTTTTTTTTTTGAATATCGAGAAGGAAATATTTGAACCTGCATTTATAGGCAAGTCGCAAATTCACTTACCACTAGACTAGACTATTATTTATTGTGCAACAATGAAATTATTCAAAAATGTGAAATCTGAGTTTTTTTTTTAAATATTAGATTCAAGTTGTTCAAAAATGTGAAATCTGAGTTTTTTTTTTAAATATTGGATTCAAGTTGTTCAAAAATATTTTTGTTTGGTATAATCAAAGTGTAATCGCTTTCGAGCCGTAGAGTGTAAAAATTTTTTGTCATGTTAGCAAAATGTGGTTTCTGAAAATCAAATTTATGTTTTTATTTTTACAAGAATTGAAATCACTTATCATATGATAATATATTAAACATGCAGAAAATCACAAATAGTCTAGCGTATTTTTCATAAATAATCTTGTAACTTTTAGTTCGGTTTGTTAAATATTTTAATTTGTAAATATTACTCTCCGGTTCGAGCCAAGAATGATTACTTTTAAAAATTCTTTTAAAATGCTGGCTCTACGATTTGATTTTGCAATCACCACCAGGACGAAACCTAATGTCCTCTAACCACCAAAGCAAGCTACGGTATGTCCTGTGTGGAGGGATGCTTCGAGAAGGTGCATGTCAATCTGCTGCACGGATTTTTGTAACTTTTGTTGGTTACAAAACAGTCCTATTGCTGAAGCTATGGTAGTTAAAGACTGAAGGCTACACAATGTGACTATAGAGACTGATTCCAAAATCCAAACAAGTATGGGCAAGCTTGAATTTTAATTAAATGGGTTAGAATATGGATATTATCGTATTATTTTGGATATAAGCTTTCATCAACCGAAACAAATAATTCTTTTTTGATTTCTTGGCTTAAGTAAATATGGCAGCTCAAGAAATTGCTGAAGTTGTTCAATATTTCTAAAATTGGACCAGACACTGAACCCATTATTAGATTAATTACCAAAAGCATATTTTAAATAATTATTAGACACTAAAATAATTCTTTTCTGCTATTTCTCTTTAGGTTAAAATTTTTTATACTCAATTTATTTTTTTTCAACGCTGAACGTGTAAATTTTATTTTAATTAGATATAATTTTAAAATAATAATACACATTATTGTAAAATCTTATTTTAATTAGAATGCAAAAAAGGCCTTTTTTTTCAAATTCAATATCTATAAATAGATTTATAGTCACATAACTTTAGCATTTTCTATTTAATAAGACAATCACATTGGAGTTGTTGCAATGCTTCACTTGTATTTCCGCCATATCAAGTGCATGTGCTGTCTCATCAATCCAAAATTTAGCACTTATAAAGCAACTCTAATGTGATTCATATGACATTAAATAAAAAATGTTAACAGTGACGTGCATATAAATCTATCTATGGATATTAAATTTAAAAGATGACCCTCTAATGTATCATAATCAGAATACGATTTTACAATTAGTCGATAAAAAAGTTACTATTCTTATCATATAGTCCATCGTATTATTTCAAGTTAATTTGATTTTTTAATGATTAAAAAAATAGAAAGAAGGATTGGACCTATTAAACAATGTTATGTGAAATAATTAAAAAATTAAAAATAATAAAAATATAATTAATTGAAGGTAAATTAGGTATTTCAAGTTTATTTAAGCAAAGGAGCAGTACGTCATCTGTTTGTTTCACTTTTCACGTGTATCGCGTGTATGATACCTGTCCATCTGTTGACTTTTTAATTGTTTAAGATAAAGATAATTTATTCCCCCATTTTGTAATATTATAGTTTTAATGATTTATAAAATTACAATTTAATTTATTTCAAGAAAAAATTACAATATTTTGATTTAAATATTACATATTATGATTAAGCTTTTATTTCAATGAAATATATTTTTTTCTAAAAGGAAATAAAACAACTAAAAAAATATATAAGGAAATTAAAGTTTAATTTATATTTCATCTAAATCCATGCGTTGGAATCTCTCTAATTTCAGAGAAAATTAGTCAAAGAGGTAAAATATTTAATTTATATAGGAGAGACAAAAAATTTAATCATTACATTATTAATTTAACGATGGCTCCAAGTAAATTATTCATAGAATGATGTACGGATACATTGCTCCATACTTTTCTTAGCTAAAGCTTTAATCCATTTTCAAGCCATGGAGTATGCATTTAGTTCGGTTAAGCTTTTGGATAAATAATTTATTTTTTCAATCAAATCAAAAGTAAAAAAAAAAAGAAATTAGTCAAAATTACGAATCAAATTGTATCGATTACTCTAAGTAACTGAAGTCAAAAATTGAACTAAACTAATTTGATTTTTCAATTTTAATCGAAGCGTGCTTGATGTTTATTTCTATTTAACATTTGTTCATAATCTAGGTTTAGGTTACCAGTTACCCTTTTTGCCATAAAAAGTTAGGCCAAATTGTCACCTTTAACCTTATAAGCAATGCTAGTCAAAAGGAAGTTAAGGAACCCCAAAATTGTCAATTAGCACCACAAAATAAATTGCCATCATTTAAATCTTACCTGTGATGGTTTAAGCCCCGGCATAAAAATTTAGTACACTAGGAAAGATAGGGTTTTGTATATATTTATGGTGGATATAGATACCCTGGTAAAGGGCAGTGTCCTACATTTCTAAATTTCCTTTCTGATAATGCTGATGGAAAGAGCCTGTCACACCACGATAAAAGCTATCTACTCCATGTTTAATTATCTATATATAGGTTGCTTTCCTTTTTTTTTTTTTTCTTTATGCATTGAGATTTTGAGATGTGGCCAAAAACTAACCACTTGTCACTAATCTCTTTGCTAGAGATATCTTTGATACATCTCCTCCAATTTCTTCAAATACAACCAATAAATTTTGGATTGGCTTCAACCATGATCTAGGAATATGATACCTGAAAGATTGGAAGATAAAAAGAAAAAAAAATCAGACAATTTTAAATTTTTTAACCGAATTTCAACTTAAAATTCAATCATAAAATTTGGAGTAGTTATTGTTAAAATCATTGACAAATTTATATTTCATTCTTGAGTTATAAAATACTTTAAATTAGAAGTATTCAGTAAAAGTAGTTCTTCAATTACTTATTTAATTTAAAATGATATTAGCTATTTAATTAGTTAAATTTGGAAGAGAAAAATGACAATAATAATTATAAAAAAAATAATAATTAATTTATGTGAGACGCTAGAAACTATTATAAAAATAATATTATCGAATGCTAGAGTTAATTGAAACAGAATTTTAACTTGATTATAATATTAAAAGCTAGTTTAGAAACTGTTGATGAAGAGAGAGTTAATGTTCTAACGTTAATTTACCTGTCATTTGTTAAATCTTAGATGAAATTACACTTTGATGACCAAATTATACTAGATTGAGAATTTTTTTTTAGGGAAAAGTGACGGAATTGTCAATAGGTAAAATCATAATTCTTAATGCGTGCCTTTTCCAAATAAAAATGGAATCTTTCTATCACCAAAATGAAATTTAGTGCAATATTAATTAGATAATGGAATAATAAATTTGAAAAAGGTGGTACCATTTTTGAGTTGGTTGGCCACAACCAAACTGGCAGGTAGTAGGCCTGAAAGTGCCCATATAACTGCAGCCAGTGCAATTGCCATTAGCATAAGCACTCCAATATCTTCCAATGCTTTGCCCATTGATCCACACTTGGCCCTTTCCCATACTGCCCATGTCTAAGGCTAGGGGCTCATCTCCTTTAGGTGTTTCAAAGAAGGCCTGCAAGTCCATTTCAGTAATTAGGTTACCTTTATAGTGCTTGTGTTTGTATGTAATCCTCTCTTTTTTTTTTTAAATTTTTTTTATCATTCATAAATCTCATAGTGCATTGTGATTTGTGAGTGATCAATTATAATTTTATAAAAGAAATAAAAATTTAATATGGCCCACAAAAAATTATGTTAAGATAATAATAGAAATTGTCATATACCCTATGCCAAGTCAATGGCTGTGTTTCAGCTACTGTGGACCTTTGGGTCCATTCAATTGATGGGATAGAATTTGGAGATCCAAAATTCAAGTCTTCTCCTTGAAGCCCAATCTATAAAAGTAAAATCAAAGCCCATGAAGTGGAAACCAAATCACTAATAATAATAATATAATAATAAGAATAGAAACAAAGTTATAACATAAATAAGAACAAATATCAAGAATTAAATAAGTAGAATTTTTTTTTTTTTTTGCCTCTTTGAGGACAATAACTAAATATGCCGAATTGATGGACCACCTTATATGACCATTTCTGCCAAGTCAAGTCCCTCTGCCCTTTGTCTAGGCCATGGAGGAGGACTGGCCCCAGGATTCCTGCCTTCCATGTCTCAAAATGGGCACCATCATTCTACAACCAAAAACACAGTATATAAAAACATCAAGTCCAAATTGCGCAAACCCTAAAAAAGATACTATGACTAAAAATTGAGGGTTTTGGAGAATTATTAACTGGCAATCCAACAGCTATACTTAGCAATGAAATTCTGTTTCTTCCGGCATGTAGCTTCACTTCTCCTCTATAAGTGAATCTTTTGTATACCCTTGTCCCATAGGCAGATCCTATCAATTAAGTCCATGAACATGAATAATTTAAAAAACATTTCATTCATTGTTTCAAAAAAAAAAAAAAAAAACCAATCAATTATAGCCTGATTGGTCTTATCACTTATGTAAAGAGTCAGACTATAAATTTTTCACCAATTTGGTGAGTTTAGGGTAGAGCTATCCCCTATTATATGTTAGCTCATCAGGTCTCGCAGTGAATAAAAAAAAAGCAAAAGATGCACTGCTCAATAGACGAAATTCAAAATATTCAAAGGCTTGGAAATGGGTTTTGCTTGTTTCACAAAATACTTATTTTTGTGTACCAAACATGCCATAACAGTGTTTCAAGGCATAATCCAAATTTCACTAAAACAATTTACCAGAAAGCTGTCCATTGACAAAGACATGCAACCCATGGCCTGCTGATTCCACTGTGAGAATGGGTTGTTGGCCTCCTTTTAGAAATGATTCAGATGAACTTATATGAACACTGCAAGTGCCATATATTTGTTAAAATTACACCACTAAATAAATATCATTAAAATTATTACTAATTACCATTAAATAGCCATAAAAAAACATAAATGTATGTTCAAATTAAAAATACTTGAAATTGAAAAGTGTCTCAGAAAAATAAAGGAGAATGAAGATTTTGATATAAATGCAAATAGAGGGGAACTTACCCAGTTGTGTACCATAAATAGTCACTTGTATCTCTTGTGACATTTATTTGCTCCAAAAGGCCAGCAACTGTATATATTTTTGTATCATCAACAGATGACACATCTTCACTAAAGGCCTCCCATGAATCAAATTCACTCTCTGTGGGCAACATTTCCACTTGGGATGTTTTAACTCCAACCTGCAAATTGTTTTCTTATTTTTGTTTATGCTGGATAGGATTTCCAATTACAATGTCTTGGATTCGCTTAATTAGTACGCCTTTGGGTAATTTACGTTGGGGTCATGGATTTAATGCCTTTGCATTTTTCTAGAATTGGACAATTGTAAATTCGCCTAATGTATAAATTGGATCATGTACTTTCCGCGATTATCTTTGTAGCCTTTTAAATTTTATAGCGAATCTATGACCCTGCGCTTTTACAATTTAATAATAATTATACTCATTGCCTGTAAAAATAATTAGTCAAAGTTTAAGGTTAAATTCATAAGTCGGGACATTGTAAATTATAAACCATGTGAGAATGAGAAGATAAGGTTTGTAAGTCTATATTTCACTTACTTTGGCAGTGTTGAAAACATCATTTTTGCAATCTGGAAGGACACTGATGGACCAAGGAGGCAGGCTGTAATGCAGGTTATTAAATGTCACCCTTGCAGTAACCTTTGGATTGTAGTTTGACAGAAAAGCTGCACAATCTCCTGATTTAGAAGAGAATACATGTGCCTGAAATGTATTTACACTTGAGTCATTCTACTTTTTAAAAATAAGCTCAACACGTTGAATTGTGAAGGTTAATTTAAGAGCAGCCGCTAATTAAAATGATTTTTGGACACGTACGGTGATATTAGTTATTTTAAAAGTGTTGCCGAATGCCGCCATTATATTCCATAAAAAAAATACATTCGAGTAAAAACACCTACTTTTCAAATAAAATAACTTGGACTTACCTTAATAAAATTCTTAAATAGCATCTTTAAAATTACATACCTGTTGATATCTTCCCAAGGCTGTGACAGTAGGATCAGAAGTGAGCAAAGCTTTCTCACACAACTTAATAGCCAAGTGAAGATCCCTTAGGTGATTATACTTTGGTTGTGTAACCAATCCTATAAAGATTAGAATTAATGGAGATTATATCAATTTCATGTCAAATGGAATAATTTGATTAAATCACAAAATGGGATCAAATCTTGTCACCATATTCATCAATGGGTGCATCATAGTCATAGCTGGTAGTAATGAAAGGTCCTCCAGCTGTTCTTCCAAAATTTGTCCCTCCATGATACTGGAAATTACATCAGTAGAATCATTTAATTTTGAAAAAGTTAATATATGATGACTTTATTGAATTAAAATTTATTATATGAAAGATAAAATTCTTGTTTTGATCAGATGTAAAGTTCAGATACTTGCTTAGAATTCAAGGAAGCTTCTTTTGCTTTTGCTTTTGCTTTTGTTTAGAACATTAAAGAACAAGTATAATTAACATTGAAAGTAAACAATTTGTTCTTCTAACACACAAAAGAAGTGAGAATTTTATGGAGTCATTTGCCACTTAAAACTTTATTAGGTACCAGTGGTACTACCAAATGCAATATAAATCAAAATGGATAATTACTATAACATCCTTGAGGTTTCCATGATTATCATTTTGGTCCTTGTTATTTTAAAATTGGCATTTTTAGTCCCAAAATTAGCTTAGCGAAAACCAAAAGATATAGTATTTTAGTTTAACATACTAACCATGTAATAGTTAACAAAGGACCCTCCTTTTTGAATGAACCTAGCAACTGCGAAGGCTAAATCCTCTGCAGGGCGCTGGTGTATTGGACCTCCAAATTCATTAAACCTAGAAAAAGATACTATTAGTACTATTTATACTATTCATCACACAGAGCAATTTAACGAAAATGATACTATCTAAGATTTATATATATATAACATTACCAGCCAGTCCAAGCCTCAGTCCACATTGTTGGTTTGTAAGGTTTATTTGGAGTGAAGTAGTCACAGTAAAAACCATTGCATGTGTTTATCTGTTGACAAGATTCACAAACATGATTAAGAGTAGGATGTGATATTTGAATCAAAATTTTGATTAAAGCATTTTTAACTCAGTGAGACTAAAGTTATTTTTAAGATTGTAAGATCTCGAGTTCAATATATATATATATAAAAGAAACAAATAATGATTGAGTACCACTGGGTCAGGGGCATCAGATTGCTTGCACATAACCCATGGAACCCCAGTATTCCAAGAAAGAGCCATATGTGCAGCCCAAGTCATATATGCATAGCCAGCATCTCCAAATGCTTTCTCTTCAGGTTCATATTCATTCTCAATCTGCAGCACAACAAAATTACAATAATTTTTATTGTAACATTTCTTTCTTGAGAGCCTAAATGCATCTTATTTGTTTTCTTTTTAATTTTATAACCCAATATAATATTATAAAAAGGAAAATTTTAATTATACCTGAGACAATATAATTGGCCCACCTTGAGACTCAAACAATTTTTCATCCTTCATCATTTGAACTAATTTTTGAGTGAATTTTTGCATTGCCAGCTGCAATATCAAGACTATTACCTTCTATTTCCATAATAATAATAATAAATAATTAGTTTTGTCTACACAGATATATAAATAGAAGCAGAGGAATTACCTTGAAAGGCTCATTATCTGTCCTAAAGCTTATGCCTGGAACAAACTTCAACCAAACAGGAAACCCTCTAAAGAAAACAAAAGGATATAAACAAAAAATAAAGATAAATGTCAAGGAAATTAAAATATTAGCAAATGCAAATAGTATTTTTTTAAAAATTAGTAATTACCCAAAATTCCACTCTGCACATACATAAGGTCCAATGCGAAGATGCACATAGAGCCCAGCTTTCTGGACCAACTTAATAAATTGAACCAAGTCATACCTTCCTTCAAAATTATACTTCAAAGTTGACAACAAAAATCAATTAATAGTAATATAAAAATGTGAAGAAGTAATAAAAACAGAGTCCTTTAAAGTACATTGCCAGGAGAAGGCTCATGAAGATTCCAAAAAACATAAGTATCTATAACATCCAAAGCACCATCTTTAGCCTTCTGTATTAGTCCTTCCCACATCTGCATTGTAACACAAAAATCATATTTATAGTATAGTTTCATATGCAAAAATCATCTGGAAACTGCATTTTCTTGGGAGAATGTGGGAAAGTATGAGAAAGATTAACAATGGACCTGAGGAGTGCTTCTTGGATAGTGAATGGAGCCAGAGAAGAGAATTTTTCTTTGCCCATTTATGATAAGAGCCTTCTTGTCATAAGTAACTTTACTTTGTATTAAGTGGAGTGAACTTAGAGATAATAACACCATCACACATAGAGAAGAAAACCATTTGGTTGCTGGGTTTGCTTCCATTTTCATTTTTTTTTCGTCTCTCTTGTATACGCGTAAGTGTGAAGAGAAAGAGATCAAGAATTGATAAGTGCAATGAAAAACAGGGGTGTTTGGAAGGTGAGAAACAGAGAGAAAGAATGAGAAAAGAGATTGGTTATCAGCATACAATTCTTAACAATGAGTCATTATGGGAAAGAAAAGATGGGTTTTGGGTCCTATATAAAACAACAAAGAAACTTTTGTCTTGAAGCTTGTTGGTACTGTTAATATATATGACAAAAGAAAGCTAAAAAATAAGAAAAATCATATAAAAGGATTACTCTTTTATATATATATATTGTTTTAATACGGTGTATCATATATCAATCTTTACTGTATATAAAAGTGCGAAAGAGAAATATTGTCTTTCTAAAATACTTATAAATTTTAGCTCAGTTTCCTATAATTATGTTAATATATTTATTTTATATATTAGATTTGGAATATAATTTGAAATTTTCATTATATTTATAATTATGAAAATTAAAATATATATTAAAATTTCATAATTAATTTTTAAATGGGAAATTTATTAATATGTTAGTTAAAAGGCAAAATTTTCAACCTGGGTTGTGTTTTATCAACAAGGTAACCTGCATCCAACAACCTGCATATCATAGCTAATGTATTAGCTTACTATAATAACATGAACCAGTTAACCTGCAACTGCAATATTCCACATCACTTTTACGTTTTCTATATATATATATATATATATATATATATACATACTTTGATTTAATATATTATAATTTGAATATCAAAATAACACATTGAAAAATATTATTCCTACTTTAAATTTTTTAATTTCAATTGAACCGTTTACTACTTCTAAAAAATTTAGTTTCGTTCTCAATTTATTATCTTTATCATATTAATCTTTAGTATGTATAATAATAATAATATCTCTCTTGTTAGTTACTTGTAGGGAAGGTTTGGTTATGATGAAAAATGATTGTACTTTAATAGTTACAGGTTACAATAAGAAAGAGGGTTGAAAATGAAGGGCTACCATACCCAATTATAGCAAATTAATAGAATATGATGATAAGAACAGGAAACAAGAAAAGAACATGCACATGTGATATGCTTAATCCTCTATTAATTAGCCTCTCAATCCCTATTTGATTTGACTTTTTTTTATTATGGTTAGTTTCATTATATGATTCAATAACAAACCATAATTACAATTTTTATTTTTTATATTTTAGAATATTTAGTCAACCTCATTTGATAGGCCAAAGCAAATAGCTTACAAATGAAGGATCATTAGAGATGCTTCTCTCTATGTTTTTCTTTTTACCCTTTTATTTTCCTTTTTGTTGAAAGACTCGTAAGTTTTGAAAATATAAAATCATTTCAGTGAATAATTGGTTTTTTTACTAATATTAATGTTTTTATTTATTTATAAATAACAAGCAAAATTAATAGAATTGATTGAGCGTTAGTCAGATAATTTCAAACAGAAATAACATTCGATCAAATATGAATTAATCATATAATTTTTGCGATTAAACATTAAAAAAAATAAAGCTTAGGCAACTAAAAGAGTAAATGGGAATATGAACGACTGAATAAAAGCTCACATGTAGAGTGGGTGCCTTTTGAAAAAATGGAGCCTTCTTCATGTGACCAACACTAAGATTTTCATGTGAAGGACTCCTACTAATTGTCTTCTGAACCTTTGTTGTGCACATGTGAATAACACGTGTCACCCAAAAGTACTACGGGAGGTGAATTTATTCAAAATGACAACAATTTCGCTGCTAATGGTGGAGTATTTTTATATTATTTTTTGATTAATTAGATTTGGATTATAAATCAAGTACTTAAATGGATTTTTCGCAAGTATCTATTTCCTTGCTCTTTTTTTTTTGTTACAAGACTAATTTGGTTCTGATATTTTTGAATCTTAATATTTATTTTCAATGTATTTCATATGAATTTAAAAATTAATTTTCTGTTTTGAGAATTGATAGTAAGAAAAGAATGTGGTTGGTACTTTTTACTTGATTGGAAATGAAAGGTTTGACAAGTGAAGGACGTGTCTCATAATTTCAACCAATAATAGACACTTTGATTGAGCATTCTCTTTTTCCTTTCTTTTCATTCTTCTCCTTCTTCTTCTTCTTCAACTTCACCTTTATTGCTCTTACCCACTAGGCAAGCTGTTTGCCACAACACCTACATCAGCAGAAGGTCACAATCCATTCTACAGCATTACTCTTTTTTTTTTTAAAAGATATATTGTGGAATTTAGTCAAAATTTGCTGCATTTCAGATTTAATTTAAGATATATACCATACGGATTTTAATTTTAATTATTAAAATTATCTTTATCATCATGTTCAAACAAGGTTTGTTTATTTATTTATGTTTATTTAATTTGAGATGTTGAAAAAGCTTTTATTGATACCAAAGAGAATTGCATTGGAGCTTGGATGGTAATGAATTGATTATTTCCTGATTGTGATGCGATACGGCATAATATCTGTCACCCAACAAAAATACAAATAGGGTTATTGCTCTCCCAACCTCCCTTCAACCTTAGCCCACACTATCTCCAGAAGAAACTATGTTATCTGCTGTGTAGAACAGCCGATAAAGACATCCAGAAAATGACACAGAAAAGATATGGAGACCCAAAAATTGTTGCATTTTGCTGCCCATTCCTCAATAATTCAATATTATATGATGAGAATTCTAGAATTCCAACTCCGTCGTAATGATTTCTGTTGGGCAAAATGCAGAGCGGCGTTATATAAACACTAAGAATGTCCTCTCTGTTCTGCAGTTCTGCTGGAAGAAAAAAGAATCAATTATGAACTTGATCATTAATACAAACAAATAAGAATGCTGCTCGGAAAATGAACATTGCTTCCATAATGCTCCAAAGAAAATAGGTGCTGATGTAATTCCCAAAAATTTGCATTTTAAGCTCCCAAAATTGTTGAATTTAACATGACAGACAAGACAATTAAGCAATTGCATCCATTTTAGGTAATCTCAAAAGAAGAGAACTATGATTGGAACCATCTCTTGAGCGGTTTTTTAGCTTGCTTTTCGCCGTCAGATTTCTCTGAATTCCGCTTTGAGAACTTTGATCTGTATTGTTCTATCAGCATGTCGAGTTTGTCTACCACATCTCGCCCTACAGGGTCTTTATTCTTTTTAGGCCTGTTCCTTTTCTTTAAACTTTCTTCTCCTTGTTCTGCCTGGTTTGGTAGCTTCCTCTTTTTTAACCTCGAACCTTTTTCCCCAGAAGATTTTGATTCTCGTGCATTTTTGATTGTCATTTCACGTTTGACTGAACTTGCATCAGGTTTCTCAGCCTGACGATCATTTTGCTTGTGGACAGGGCCTTTCACCTTCTTTTTTTTGCCATTGAATTTATCATTTGCAGCAGTTTCTGTTTTTTCTCTTACCAAGTCATTCTTGTGTTTTTTATAACTTCTTTGTTCTTCAGAGGAAGCTCCCCCAGAAACCATATTTCTTGCTGTGTTCTTATTCAGTTCAGAATTCTTTGCTGCTTTTTTCTCGTCTCGTGATTTTCGCTTCCTGGAATTCTCCTTTTTCCTTGGAATCTCACTCGGTTCATTGGACACAGTACCATCCTGCTTATCTGCCAAATCATCACGGCTTTCCTGCTGCTGAGCCTGTAGTTTAGCTTTTCGGAGCTTCAATTTTTGAACATTATCAACAGCAAACTCCACAATTGGACGATGTTCCGGGCCAAAAGTGTCTAGAAGTAGCCAAAGGTTGCATTCAAGATAGAAACAAATATGCTTTCATCATAAAGATAACAGTACCAGCTGTAATATGATGCAATCAAACACCTTACCTGGATTATTATTAAGAACCCTCAGGGCCACAAGAGCATGTTGATGCTCTGTGAACTCTATAAAGGCAACTCCACGAGAATGATTCTTTGTGACAACCTTCCCGTTCTTCACACTTTTCAAGAGCTTTATCTGCGTCAGCAATACGAGTGCAAGGGGAAGTCATGAGAGCAACATGATAAAATCTCAGAAAAACAATTACTAAATGGCAACTGTAGCCAACCTGTCGAATCACGGGGTTTTGCTTTGTAGCTCGTGAGATAACTGCATTAATACACAGCTTTTTCAGTTTTTTTTCATTCACTGAGTGGGGCAAGTTGTAAATTACAAGCCTGGTCCTTGAAATGTGAAAATTTGGAGATCGAAGTTTAGTCATCTTCTTTTCATGCAACCTGCAGAGTATAAGCAGTATTGTGATACATAAGGTAAGATGGCGAAATCTTACAAGAGCACAATTAATAACATAATTGTTGAGATGCCCTATCAAATTCTAGCTGGAAGATATCATAATTCCAAAGCTTGCAGCACACCTTCCTACTTTTCTTAGATTTAGAAAAAGTTTAAACAAAACGTTCACATTTAGCATGCTACTACATATGCAAGCCGATGTTTTAAATGCAAAGAGAGACAAAACTCTATCAACGTTGCTTGGATAAACTTTCAGACTCAACATTCTCATTATAAACTACAACAAACAAATATTAAAAACCAGCATGCACAATGTATGTGCGATAATCAAGGAGGACTGGCTTCTCAACCTATGGTTTGAAAGATAATTGACACAGAAGAGACAGAGGACAGGAGGGACTTACGCCTTCCGCTTGGCCATGTCACTAGCTGAAATGCCTTCAGAAGCCGGAGTCCCCTCAAGAATAAGACCTTCCTATCAAGAATTTGGGGAGGAGCGCAAAAAGAAAAGTCAAAGTACATTAGAAAGAAATCTATCACAGAACGGTAAAAACAAGAGAACAGGAATATGAAGGTATTAAGAATGGTCAGGTCGTGTTTGATGAAAGCCAACCTTCGCCAGGTAGAGATTTCGGTGGTCTTGGCTATCCACAATTTTGGCCATCTCAGTTTCTTTATCATGGGCTGACTTCTTGTCCAAGGCCTTCAAGACTTTCAGCTGCCTACCTTTTAGCAAAATCCCCAAACCAGATGCAATATTAGCTGCAGAAACTGCTGCAGTAGCTGCATCTTCTGTTTCAAACTTGAGAAAACCAGTACCCCTCGGTCGCCTGCCAGAGCATAATTATCACATAAATTCAGTTAAAGAAACGGATATAAGGAAGCATTTGGAACTGTATATGAATTCATACTTGGTGACTTGATGAAGGACTGGGACAAAGGATTTCACTTTTCCAAATGCAGAGAATCGTTGTTTCACTTCTTCATTATCAACCTCAAAAGGAAGATTGCTTATGAAAACTGTTCTTTGTAAATCATCATCCTCTGTGTCGGTCTTCTTAACATCAGCTGAACTGCTTTTGCCCGAATCTCCAGGTAGGAAAGCACCAGAAAAATTTTCACGCTCATTAGACTTCTTAATTGGCACATCAACAGTTTCATCTGTCTTGTTTCCCTTTGGCAGTATGGAATCATCCACATCAGAAGAAACTGAACCTTTGGATGATGAATTCATCAAAGTCTGGAGAACTTTTCTCGCAATGTCAGCCTCCGCATCAAAATCTTCTGTGGGCATGTGTTTTTTCTCAAACGAATCTGAGTTGTCTGGAGCAACATCGACTCCGTCATGTTGTTTACTTTTCTTATCATCAATAATGCCATCATCATCCTGTTCCTCCTCTAAATCATCACTACTAATATCACTGTCACTTTCAGACTGATGTCCTGTAAAAGAACTACCAATTATCCACTACAATCTATGCGAAGATGTCATTTTGTAACATAATCTAGGATGTTAGTTTTGTTAATGACAAAGATACAGAAACAATAAAGGAACTAAAAGGAAAACAATGACTGAAAACAAGAAAAGGAACTATCAAGCTTTTTAACAGAAAATTCCATGTAGCTTGTATAGCTCAAATTCCAAGGAGCCAAAACTTTTATTCCGGAACACTTTAAGAAAAAGCCTTGTACAGCCACATCTCCAACTGACTGCCTCAGAAGAATAACAGAAAGAACTGAACCAAACTGCATTCATTTTTTTTTTTCTAAAAAGCAATAGACCATACATGCAAAATGATGAATCATACACACTGCTGTAAGAATAAACCATATTCAAACAAATCAATATCCATATTGCCCTATGGATGAAAATGGACCAATTATCAGCAAATGAAAGACAAATTATTTTTAGTAAGCAAGCATTACAGTTTACCTGAACAAAAGTATCATGAGATTCCAGCATTAATGGGAATAAAACAAAACAGCACATGTGATTTCTTAGCCGGTTAACTGAATCACAGTAACCGTCATTACAATCTTTGTGCCTGTTGTCCTACCTTTAGATTACTGTTCTGTGCATTCCTTCCAAGTTTCTACAAACATAATCTAGTAAAAGACAACCATGACTAAAGAGAAACTCAAGGAAAGTATACATAACTTGAAAGTGATTTCTTCTGCAGTAGCTCTTTTATACACACATTAGCAAGAGCATGACTGACTTAACAATCTAAAGATTCCCTCCTAAGTTCCCCATTAGACAAATTCCAACGTTGGATAAAAAGGAACAAGATACGTGAGTAGTTGACCTATTAACTGATCAAGTCCAGCATCAGTGCAATATTTGCATTGTTTGTCTTGCATTAACACTTGACAATATCCTTCTGCATGTTGTTTGCAAGTTTTAACAGTAGATAATCCAGTTAAAATACCACCCATGCTTATAACACTAAAGTAAAGCAAACACTAGCAGATGATTTCTCCTCCATGCAGCACAACAAGTATGCCTTCTAAACTGATTTAGGTCAAATTCCCAACTTCTAGTAGTCACATTGGAAGCACCAATGTACTGCCGGAGCTATTTCTAGTTATTTTTCAACACACTTACCATCTTATTAAGAAAACACATTGCTTTTCATTTGAAAATCATGGATCTATTAAAAAATGAAGGTGCATCCATTCAGTCAAGTGAACGACAGACATGGAACTTTCAATAACCATACTAGAAGAGAATGGAATTCAGCTAACAGAAACAATTACCATCTTCTGAAGCAACAGACAAATTGGCTCCACTACTATAAATTTTCTTTGGAACAGCCCAATCAACAGCCATGGGTCTTTTGCCATACATTTGTGCATTGAACTTCTGAATGGCCTGTAGGGAAAACAAAATTTAGAAAATAGGAAATTCTACAGGATTCAAACTGTACTGTGAAAGTAAAACAGCAGTAGCATGCCATACATTTTCTGCATGCTGTTTGCATGTGAATTTAACAAATGCAAACCCCCTGGATAACCTGAAAAAAGAAAAATTCAAAAATGGGATAAAATTTAAAAATACATAGTACTTCGTTACAAACAGGGATAGGGTAGGATGTTCATATACCCTGTTTCAGAATTATGTGGGATGAATACATCCCAGACAAATCCTGCTGATGAAAACACATCTTTTATTTCACTTGCTTTAGCCTGCATTGACGTACAGTAAGCTGGTTTATAAATCAAGCACCTCTAAAGGAAACAGTGGTGGGAGTGACAAAATATGAGGCATAAAATAAACCTTGAAAGGAAGATTTCTGACAATAAGCTTCCATTTCTGAATCTTGGAACCCTGGCCCATAAAAAAAAAAGTATTATTCAGATTAATGTGACCAATATGCCCTCTTTCTGGTACTTATCATCCTTTTTCCTCAAAAGGTTAACAATATCCTTGACACTATAGTAAAAAGAGAATTTTCTGAGGATAAATCCATGAAGCCAACTCCTTTGTGGAGGAACCATGACTTTGTTGAGTTCAAATGGAAATCTCAAACCTAATCTTAGTAAAGTATGAACTTTAAGTTTCCATTACAACATTATTGTGATGGTACCATTGCTAACCCTCATTTACCTCCCCACCTAGCTGGCGTGCCCAAACAGTTCCCCCATTTATTTCCTTTTGGTGTAACATTGCCACAGACGACCTTGCTTCTTTGACACTTGTATAAAGTACCACAGACGCACTCAATCTGCATCCATCTTGAGCAAGACCTGGAAAATTTTTGCAGTTGTACATTCCACCATCAGAACTGAACAAACTGCAAGACTGCACAAATCTACAAACCATAAAACAGGACAAACTAATTCCTCAAATAAGTGTATTACTATTTTTGTAGCGTTCAACTATGAAAAGCCTCAGCCATCAAATTGAACACTTTAATGATGCATGATACATCATTTTGTGTATGTTAGAATCATAAGTATTTAAATCCAAATTAGATATGTGCTACAACTTATTAAAATCTCTAGCACATTAATATGCAGCAGCATAGAAAAAGCAATATAAACACTTGGACTGCAGGACGGCACAATAAAATGCCAAAGACATAAGTAAAAAAGAGTGTACTAGATTTGTAGACCACTAACAAATTGTTGACATTTTAAATTATCCCAACAAGCAATAAGACCACAAGAATAATTACTCAATCCTTGAGAATGTGCAAGAAAATAACTTTATTTTGGTCAATTTTAAAAAAACAATAAAGACAATCTTCTCTTTATTGATTCGAAAAGCCATATGTAGATCATAAACCTTGGTATTTAGCTTAAAATGGAAGTTGCAATTGATAATATTATGAGATCCCGCAAAAAACGTGGAAAAAAACTATAATCTGATTGAATTGCAGAGTAGACAACAAATCTTTGTAAACAATATCTGAAACTAACATGATAGTACAACCAATATTGGATGGCTAGCCTACTAAGAAAGCATTATACACAAGGACAGTGCAAGCACCAAACAGTCAAGTTAAAGGCCTGCAACTGTATTCTACAATATGTTGCCACCTTAATTAAGCCATTCTTAGTGACTGCTATTTAAGTTGGGAAATATCCATTATGATTAATAAATTTAACCCAAAACAAAAAAAGCTTAGCCCCCAAAAATGCCCTTACCATGTTGGGCAAGCTCTTTCTCAGGAAGAGGATAAGTTACAGAGCACACATTCCCAGCCTCTTTGGCACGACGATGAACCTCTTCAGCCATAGCATCATTAAGAAGACCACCAAATATTACAGTCCTAGCAACCCTTCACGCCGTCCAAAAACAGAAAAGAAAGTGTAAATAAACCATGTGCTGTCTTTTGTGGAATGAAATAAAAGATATCATCATGCAAACAGAACTTGTTCAAAGAAAACAGCCTATAGTATTATTCATAAGAAAAGCATTGTTCAAGATCCATTTTGTCTATTCAAAATGATTGCTACAAAGTCATATTGAAAATCAAGAAGCAACAATCTGGCTAAATATATTCACCATTATACCAAGGTTAAAGTTCCAATTAATCTAACCCTACAGAAATTCTTAGAATTGGAATCATGCCATGCGATATGAATTCCTAAAGCAAAAGCAGTAAACCCTCAAACTCAAACTGCTTCTCACAATCATATCTTTAGGATTGCTGGAGGAGAAGAAGCCAGAGAACTCGAAAAGAGAGGATATTTTGAGGAGCTCTACAGTGGCAGTACAGGTTTCAATTAGTGGAAATATGGATTCAGAACACTAACGGCAAATGAAACATGCATTGGAATCAACCTGAATCGAATTGAATAAATCCAAATCAGCCGCTGCTGCAGTGAATATTTTAATGCCATTAGGAAAATTACTCAAATCAACAAAGAATAGTTTACTAAAATGTAAGTTGAGAAAAAATAAAATATGCAAGGTATTAAGTGAATAATAACCTAAAGGAACACATTATAAAATAAATTGACATTTCTCATGTTTAGCCTGTTTTTTCAAGGGATGGTGAATCACCCATAAAGAAACATAAAATAATATACAGGATAGGGGCAAAAAATCTCCTTATGGAATGGGAAATACAATATGAAATAGTTCTTTAAAACCATGGTTGGTTTCCCCATGCAAAATGCTCTATTTTATAAGTCCAATCAAGAATAACTCAAACCTTCAAGATCAAGTAATGCAAAAATAAATTCATATGCCAAACATTGCAAATGAGATATGGATATAAATATTCATGAGGATTTCAAGATGAGATACAACAGAAGTAAGTATTAAGAATAAGTAACAAGCCAATGGTTTTTTATTTTATTGCAAGTCATAATCTTTGCAGCCAGCCAAGTCTGACCCATCTAACAGACAGAAAAAAGTACATAAAGTCACTGAGAAAATTGAGCACCTTTGCTTTTCAGAACAATTCTCTTTATCAGCTAGTTCAATGCCAAGTTTCACTGCCTTTCTTGGTTTCAGATGCTTCCCTGAATTTTACAAAAATTATAAAATTCAGATACAAACCTCAAATATGAGAACTGAACACAGTTGACAAAAATAGTAGTAGCTGTTAACCTGATTTTTCTGAGTTTGACACATCAGTTTCTACTTCAGAAATATCATCACTTTGGGACTTAGTTGCATCATCTGAGGCAACCACTAATTAGGAAAGGAAAATGAAATAAATAAGATATCATATTCAGCATAATAGAGAAATTTATTGATATGACATTGTCTAAAGCATTATTAAAGAAAAAAAAAAGAAGGCGACTAAGTGCACGGAGCATCCCAATTGTCTAAGTATATCTAAATAAAAAAAAAGAACGAATGAAAGCAAAAAAGAAAGAGGGAGAAAGAAACTCAGCAAAACCAAAACTAATATGAATTCAATAAACCTTGAGCAGCCTTTGCCCGTCGCTGCTCTAGAGGAGCGCGACTTATAGCATGTTTAACAGCAACTTTTTGACCACCAACAGATGAACCATTTTTCAACTCAATTGCACGGTTAGCATCTTCTTTAATAGCACTGGATATACAAGCAAATAAAAGATTAATGAAGACTTTTTTAACACAAACAAATAAATTAGACATTTTGACATCTAGAGAGAAAGATCGAGAGGGAAATAGAAAATGAACCGCTGACAAAACAAAACAACCATTGAATAAAATCCAGCAAACAACTTACAATTGAACAAAGCCAAAGCCACGGTGTTCAGTTGACCCTGTAAACAAAAATCATAAAGAATCATTATAACTACATTATAATGCTGATATTAATTACTCTCCACAATAGGCAAACTTCTAAAATAACTACAAACTTATCAAAAAGAATAAAAAAAATTCAATAAAATTTTCACTCAAGCAGCTTTATTTACCTTTCTGTGCAACTATAAAGCATCGCCTGATTGGTCCAACATCGCTAAACACCTCTTCAAGCTAAAATAAAGGAAAAGTCGCATAAAAAAGTAACCAATCCATCAACCAGCCACTTTATACAGTTAGGTTAAACCTGAAATTCTAATCTGAGAAATGTACAGCGTGTGCCAATGAAACTTGAGTATTTTTAATAGAATTTGGTTCTCCCGGGAAACAAACAGAGGATAAGAGGAAAGTACCTGAGAGTCAGTGAAGGAGCGAGGCAAGTTAGAAACGAACACAGTATTAGGACTGTGTTTGGTTTCGTATCCTTCATGACCAGTTTCTTTCGTGTTCTTCATCTTCTTTCCCATTTGGGGCGAAAGCAAGATACTGAATGGAACCTAAAATCTCTAAAACCTCGAATGCCCGTGAAAAACTGAGAGGTTATATATGTCTGTGATTGGAATTTGGTCCGGTTCAGGCCGGGATATGGGGAATTTTTTTTTAATGGAAATGGGCCTTAATATGGCTTCTCTTGACCGAAAATCTTGATTTCCTAAAGAGAGCAACATCGGTCCATCACTGAAACATTATGACATGGGCCGAAAGCCCAAGTTCTTTTTTTTTCCTAAGGAATAATGCTTAATCTGTATACTGAATTTGTAGAATTTACCTGAAATTGAGTTTTTAATTTTAACAATGATTTTTAACTAAAGGAACATTTTTTTTACTACAGCAAATGCATGAACAAGAATCAAGAAAAGAGATACCGTGCTCGACCTTATTACTTATCTCTCAAGCGCATTGCTAAACTAAACATAGTATTTTTTATTATCAGTCTCTCACACGTGTTGACTAGCTAAAAAATGAATTCAATTCATTTTTTTGATTAAAAGTTGATATTAAATTATTACAAAAGCTAAAAATTGAAGGACAAACGAAAAAAAAAAAAGCCTAAACTCACAGTTTGAATAACAATCCTTTCTCAGAATTTTCAATTTTGGAACATTTCTATATGTCACTATAGTTGATTTTTCTAAATGCTTTGATTGCCAATAAAATATAGAAAGGATCTATACTAACGTGATATTTATGCATATAGCAGAAAAAGGGCAAGGACCTTCAGTTTTTCTTGTTCATAGCTTTCCTGAGCTATGGCCATGTTGGATTCACCAGATTAATCACTTGGCTGCACATGGTTATCATGTGGTTGCACCCAATATGCGAGGCCATGAAGACTCAAATCGTCCTCAACATCCATCTCCACCCTATCTCCTTTACTATACTTAATTAATTGATTAGTATGAATTAAAACTAATAGAAACTTAAAATTAAAGATAAAAATGAGTAATTAACAAGGTGTTGGTTGAGGTAGTAAGCAATCTCAATTTTTATAAAAGTAAAAATAAAAGTTCAATTTTCAAAATTATACTTTGCTGGTAGGTAAAAAACCGTTAGGCTCTATCATATTTTATTTTTTTAAATAACCGAATTAACGTATCTAAGACATCATAAAAAAATGTAATATGCCTGTCTCTGCTTCTTATAATAGCAAAGGTTGCTAATAAGGAATGTGGTCCTGTGTGTGCAGGGATTTGTTGTAGGTCGAGAGTAGGGGGCAGAAATTGCATGGCATCTCTGCCTCTTAAGGCCTGACAGAGTTAAGGCACTCATTAACTTAGGCGTCTCTTACCGCCCACGTTCTCCACAATTCAAACCTTCTTACTACTTACTAAATATGTAAAAGGCTTCTATATTCTTCAGTTTCAGGTAAAAAGCCATAATACATTGGTTTTGGTAGTTGAAAATACTTTGAAGGGTTGGGTTGCAGAATATTTCTGAAATTTGTCTTCGTATATATTTTTGAAGTAGCAATTTTCTGATAAGGTTAATTGCAGGATTTTTCTTATTGATAGACCATCTATTCTGATACTCTGAAGAATGATCAAGGAGTATTAATTAAATATTGTTCCGAGAGCAGAAAAATCATTCTCCAAGTATGACTCACTACACAAACGATATTGGAGAAAGTCCTATTAATCGACCCTCCAGATCTTCTGGCAGCACCTTCAGGATTTTCTTGAGACCCCGCCTTCTTTTCCTACTTGGATTATTGAAAGAAGAACTCCAGGATGTGGGATTCTTATCATTAAAGGACTATATTCAGGAAGAAATATACCTAACTTTGAAGTGGTTGTCATTGATGGGCACCACTTTATCCAGCAGGAGAAAGCTCAACAATTTTTTATCTAATGGCTTATAAGACTCTTGGTTTCTGAAAGAATGACAAACTTTATTCATACAATGTTTTCTGTTTTTTCTTCATATTAATTAATAATTTTCAATGAAAATAAAATATTAACGTTATTTGATTACTAGAATTGAGAGTACTCATAGTCATAAAATTTGGTAGGAATTGGCAGCTTCTTGGACCATTGCAGGGAGAAAAAAAATTAGTGTGCCTAAAGAATTGACAGTTGGTGACAAGGATGTAGGGTTTTTCTCATTTGGGACATTAATGTAGAAATATTGAAGAACTTTGCACCTAACATTGTAGTAGTTGTGATTGATGGGTACCACTTTATCCGGCAGGAGAAAGCTCAACAAGTTTCCAATCAAGTTTTATCCTTTTTAAGCAACAAATTAATTAATTAATTAATCATCTAAGTTATAGTTAGTTTGTTGTTCTATCACTTTTCACAAAATGTGCGTGGAGTGCGAGTTCTATTGAGTTCGAACTCAGTTTGTTTATTAAACCAGCTCAATAAGTAGGTTTGAGTTCAAGTCGTTAAAATTATTGAACAAGCTCAAATAAATTTTTTTGTAAGACGAAATTTGGTCAATTTAGATACGGTTTGATTCAGTTATAGTTGTAAAAAGGTTCATCCTTCGTTTTTTGAACTTTTATTAAAATAGTGGGATTTTTTCAGATTATGGTAATTTCTTTGGGTATACTTTGGAATGCAATATAAAATATGTGGAGTAGGTTTCAAATAACACAATTAGTTTGAAGTATTGAATGATAGTTGGAGATTGATTTCAACAAATGAATTGCAAAATCAACACATGTCTGCCGAGTTAGTATTGTCGTTAAGTCAAATTAGGTGGAAAATGCATTATCAGTTTGTTCATTTATCAAATGTTGATGGAATTGTTGGATAAAAAAATATTTGAGAACAATAATAATAATAATAACAATATGTGGTAAAAGACCAAAAATGACAAAATAACGAAAAAATAGAAGGAAATTAAGTTAGAGTTTCTGTTATTCGATTTGAATTTTGTAGGGTTTCAAATAGTGAGTTTGGAATTGTAAAAGTTAAGAATTCCACATTTTATTTTAGGCATTTTCGTGTTTGGACAGTTTGTAATTTTCTTTCTTTGTTAAGGATTCCTGTGCTTGAGGTGATTCTTTTATGAGACAGTGGCCAATGTTACATATGAGTTGCAGTGTTAGATGATGATGCTTTTCGTAATTTGTTACATGTCTCACATTTGAATTATAATACTAAAAAACATATAAGAGCAGAAAGCCAATCATCTAATCAGTTAGTTCTAATATTTTAGCAATAATTGATCTAATCCCGTGTAAGTCTACATCTCTCTTCAATGATTATTGCTCACCAACTTCAATCTGACCCAGTTTCGTTACAGGAGAAGGTTTCAAGTTTACGAGCTAAATGTAAATTAGGTCTCAAGATAATTCTTGGGGGTAGACTTCTTAGCTAGCTTATGTTTAGAGGTATTTCTATTGTTCTTCAATAGGTGCTTAAAGGGATTGTTTCATTTGTTGGAAATGGTCAAAATATTTCTCCTCTCAATTATATACCTGTAAGCTTGAATCCATGTTGTATTGGTCTGAGCCTAAAGACTGTTCTATTAAGCTTAATATCGATGGCTCTCTTGCAAAGAATGGTGAGGTCGCTTACGGAGGGGGCTTGCTCCCAATGCAATTGAGAATAATAAGATTCCTGTGTTGGGACAGAGCTTTGAACTATATTAGAAGAAATCAAGACAACATGAGATCAAAGGTTAACATCATGCTTGCAATTAATTAGTAATTAGTAGGGATGATCCCAGTTCAGTTCTAAACCGGAACCAAATCGAAGATAAAACTAAAACTAAAGTTGTGGTTAAAAATAGGTTTCAGACTACAAGCAAAATCATTATTAAGAATCTCATATCGATTAAATAATAAATCCATAACGAGCATATCTGAAAAATATGTTCAATTTTGATTCCAATTTAGAACGGAAGATTCCAGCCTAAAATCTGTTGGATTCTAATTTTATTTTTCTCCAAAATTAGAAATTAATACTGAAATTGTCAAATTTTAATTAAAAATTTTTAGATTGTAAAATTATTATCTTTTGAGTATTGAAAAATGAGAATTCAAAGTGAAATCTATTAGCAAGTCTTAATGCACTTACTACTAAAATTATGTGTTGGTGTACTGTAAAGTTATTATTTCATATTTGAATTGAAGCTATAATGTCGATTCGGGTATGTTTTGATAATGAGGTCAGAGTGAGAGACTAAGTTGGAAAAATTGTAGGGGACCAAAGAGAAACCATGCGAAAAGCTTTTGGAACGCAAAAATTTCACCAAGTTGTGTATTAGTGACTATGCTACCAAATACACCTTTACAAGTGGCTGAAAATTCTGCTATATCTAAATTACTTATCATCCACTATGCATTAATGCCAATGATGTGTAAAATGCATATTCCACCATTTGATCATAAATTCACTTTTACATTTTTTTTTTGAAAAATTTTATCCCACTTCGAATTTTGTTGGAGATAAATTTTCTTTAAAATTACAAATTTTAATGGTATGCATATTCTGTTATATTAGCAACATTAATTTTTAGAATTTTTGAATTTCATATTAAAAATAGTATTTTAATGGGTAGTGAGTATAATTTTTAAAATTTTATTTTCATATTTTTCAATATTCAATAAGTAGAATTTTATTTTCATATTTTCATATTTTTCTATACAATCTAAATATAGAAGATTTAAAAAAATTATTATTTTATTGTCCAAGTCAATTAAAAAAAATTAACTTTTATATTATCACGATTTACTTCTTTTATTAAAATAAATATTTAATGTTATCTCTTTTATTTTAGTTTTGAGAGTAAAATATCATATCTAATTTATATAAATATTTATAATATTTCATATCATAATTAATGAATTTTTTCTAAGAAAATAAAATATGTATTACTATTGTTATGTCAAGATAAACGTTGTCTGTATTTTTATTTTTTTATGCTCGATTTAATTACATTATTTAATATTCTGTTGTTAAATATGTAATTTACTTCTACGAATAAGATAATAACAGTGATATGTAAAGAAAAAGTTAAATAATAACCCTAATTAAATAAATTTAAAAAAAAAAAAGAAGACGATAGCTTTGTCTGTATGCCATTTGAAAGGAAAGGTCTATACATTAAGGCGAAAAGCAGCACTGCTATGCCCCCAAAATCGGTAGGCTAGGTTAAAAGGGAAAGGGCAGTATTCGAACGCATACTTGTCCTCATAATAGCAAAACGAAGACCGAAAAATAAATAAATAAATAAAAAAGCCTAGACTTTCCTTCCCCAATTGGGACCCACACACAAAGGCATTGTCCATGGTAGGTCCCACCCTAATTAACATCATCATTAAGATATGGAAAACCATATATTTTCCTTTGGAATCAGTTTTTCCAATGTAGTTTGATTCTAAAGTTAATATGGGACCCACATTCCATACCAGAAAGAAAGATAATTAAAACAATACTTAAGTAATATATTAATCAAATTGCCAAGTTTGAAAGTTCATTTATCAACCAAAATTCAATAATCGATGAAATCACAACAGCCACGTGTCATGTCATTTCCAATAATCTATCTACTAGTTTCTGCGAATTACGATAGCATTTGCTTACTTGTCAAAGTAGCTAAAGCATCCATGATTAATTTAACTATTTATCTTTTGCGAGGTTTTGAATATTTCCAATGCTAATATGCATTATATCAAATCAAATTAAAAAAAAAACTTTATAGTCAAAATAACTTTAACTTAATATTTTACACTTTAACATTAATTAATTATTATATAAATAATATATTTATTATTGTATTGACCAAGCTATTGTAGTAGGTTAAAAAAATCAGAGCTGGCTAATGTATTTTTAGCAAATTATTTTGATTATTTTTTAAACGTAGACCGTTATGTTTTTGTATAAAAAAAGCTTCGCATGCCGGCCAGAGAGCTTGCTCATCAGATATTATTAAATTAGAGTTTGCCGTGAGAGGCTCAACCATCAATCTAAACCGGAAAAAAAAAAAAGAAAGTGTTTTATAAGGCGATGATTGTAATACAACAATTTATGTATCAAGACTTTGTTGGAGTTGTAAAAGTATTAAACGCATAAGAAAAAAAGTAAAGTAAAGGCTAAAGACAACAATAGACCTGAATGTGGCAGTTCGGTGACAAAAAATATTTGGAGGGTCGATCATCATGACTTAGGTAATAGGTTTGATCATCTGCGATGTAAATTCCAGTTGACCAGCCTCTTTGCCACTAATATTGAGCGAAAATTAAATTTATAGATCATTTGTCCAATGAAAAATTTTAACCATCTTTTAATTATTTTGGGTCTATTCGACAAAATTAGTTATTTTGATAGTTATTAGTTATTTTGATGCTGTTTGAGTAGCGTTTTATGAAACGCTAAAAGCTAAACGTTACATAAGTTAACTTTTCACAAAAAATTATTCTAACCTCTAAAAACTAATCCAAACGTTATATTACCGAACAACTTTTTTAAGCAGCGTTTAAAATTTTAACTAGTCAAAATTTTAAAAACTACTTAAAAAGCTGTTGCCGAACACAACCCTTACCTTCATTCTTTTTTATAAGATTTTCATTTAATTAAATTTTACATTTTGCTCAAAATTTTTACAAACTTACTTGCATGGTAAATAGATTAATATGTCTCTCTTATTCTCTTTTAGATATAATTTTTGAGGGAACTCTTTTAGATATCTACTATTTTAATTAATATAAACCACACCATGACCAAATATATGAATATGAGACTCTCTAATAGTACTTTTATGTCATCACATTGTGATAGCCAAAGACACTCCATCACACTATATTATTTTTTTTTCATAAAATTGCGATTTCGAAGAATTTTGGTTGTCTTGTATAATATTAAAAAAATTTAATTTCAAAGAGTAAAAATCTAGTGTAACTTAAATTTCATCATTTCAATAAAGTTAATGAAAAAAAAAATTTCATCATTTCTATAGTTCACACAATATTACAGTGTATCATTAACCAAAGCGAGAGCCAATGATAAAATATTTTAATTAATTTTTCTTAATTATTATTTTTATTGTCTCAAAATAAAGATATTTAAAGGATGGACTTTATATTCTTTTTTTTTAAATATTTATCACATTTTGGTATTTCACGTCCTTTAAGAAAATAATTAAATTTGAAGTAAATTAATTATATTATCTTAATTTATTATTTGAATAAAAATATTCAATTTCTTTTTTTTTTTAAATTTATTAAAAATTTTTACGGGCCGAAATAATACTGAGGGTTACACAATAGGAGGTAACTCTTCTTTTAACTCATTAAATTAATGAAAACAACTGTAATCAAGGAAACTCGAATTCGAAATCTTCTACTCCTTACATAAGTGAAAAGATAAATCAAACTACCGTTTGATTCACATAGACGAATTACTATTGTGGTATAGAAATAAAAATAAAAAATAAAAAATATTATTTGTTAAATTCGTGATAAATATTTAAAATTACAATACGAGGTAATATTAAAATTTAGTGGTATTACATCATAATTTCACATATTAAATTTAATATTATTGAATTAAGTTTCATTTGTTTTATTCAATTAATGTTTCAGAAAACAAAAAAGCAACCACATCCTGAAAATGAAATAAAACAAATATGAGACGAGGAGGAAAGAGAGTGGCAGTGTTTGGTTGCTTTGCTGGGTTCTTTAATTTCCTTCAACCAATCAAAATCCTTCCTTCAATTCAACCTTAGATTTCCCTTCCCTTCCCTTGTTTTTCTCAAATCCCAATGACACAAATCTTTCCTCTCTCTCCTCTTCTTTCTCTGCAAACAGTATTCAGTATCAGTATCAGTAAGCCCATATCCCACGTCACTAGACCCTCCTGTTTCTCTGCTCCCATTGCAGCCTTTTGGTTTTGGTTCATTCCTTGTTTGGCCCTTCAATTTTGTATTTATTACCAAACTTCACCACGCAGTTTTTGCTTTCTCCATTTCCCCCCTATTTTTACAATCAAATTGGAAAACCACCATTTTCAAAAACACTATTTGAATATCATTAAAAAAAAATTTATATTTTATTTGGCATCTTTACCATATTTTTCTTTTTTTAATACAATTGATGGATATTTAATTAATCTTAAGTATATATAATTATTTAATTTTTATAAATTTTTTTTGAGTATTATAAAAAGGGTTTGAATTTAAACAAATTAACAGTTCATATATGTATTTATCACTAGATTAATTTTTATAAAATTTTCATAAATAAGTTATTATCAATTAGTTTTAATTTTTTAATCAAGATATTTAACACTAGTGTTGTTCTCCACGATACAGCAAGAAACCTTTGAGCTATAAGCTGCTACTTGTGCCACTACAATATGGCAGTTAGCAATTTGAAATTTGCAAGTCATAATTATTGCTTTTGTTTTATCTTTTAAGCTAATCAATTTGTGGAACTATTACCCACTTGGGTTTAATTAGGAGTACCATTAATTAAGTAATCTAATCTTGATTTAGGTTGCTAATCCATCAATTTTTTATTGTTTAATCCAAGTATTGAATTTTAGTCCAAATTTTATATATTCTTTTTACATTGATTTATGTCTTTAGTTATTGGTCTTGTCTTGTATGGGTTAATATATAAACCCCAAAATAAGAACATAAGTTCGTCAAAGTTCGATGGATTAGTGAAAAATGGACCAATCACTATTCAATAACAACATGATGGGGAAATCTAATTTAGGTTATGGACTATGTCAACCAATTACTTTTTCTCTATTTTTTTTCTTTGTAATTCAAAATCATGAACATAAACAAATAAGTGGAGAGATGTTATGGTTATTCATATAAATCCTTAACTAGATTAATACAAATATGATCGAGTGTTTGAACGAGCGATTCGAGACTTTCTCTTTTAAATGATGTCGACGGATCGATATTTTTTAATAGAGTAAATTTTAGCTGGGGACACTTCTCCTTTTAATGGAACCATATTGTAAATTACCTTACAGCAGGGAATCATAGGACCATCATAATTGTTGAATTGTCATCACATTATGTAATTAGTGGGATAAGCAAGGACTATGATTCTTTTTTGCTTTTTAGCTACTTTACACTATCAAGAAGAAAATGACCCTTGATTTTATGACTAAGGGGAAAAAGATTATAGAAAATTTTGGAACTTTTCTATGAAAGCACAAGCATTTGCACATTCTCTTTGCTCACACCCCATTCTATGTGGAAGGCTTCCCCAAATAAGACAATCTCTAGCATGAATTTTGATTCTACTTATTTTATTGCTTAAATATTCAAATCAAGCTTACATCATTTTTCAAGTGTTCATTAACCTTTTGAATGCCACTCACATCATTTTTCTAAAATTATTTCATTGATAAAATAAATTAAATGGTAACCTCAATTTCTTTTAAAATACCCAACCTCATATTAAGTTAAAAAGGGAAATATTATGAAAGAAAAAAATTAATAAATTAGATAGAGAGAGTACCACAAGTTATAATGAGAGACACAAAAGAAAAAGAAAAGGAAAATATCTTTTAAATAAATTCGATAAATATTTTAAAATATCTAAAAATAAAAATATAGATAAATATATTGAGATTGAATAAATATTTTTTTTTCTTGCCGCATTTGTCATTATTCAATTTGCTGACCGGACACACAATCCAGATAAGTATCACCATTGGTTTCAATTTAGGGTACGGTAGTTGGTGCCCCACTAGTTTTTACACCTTAATTTAAAATTTTTTTACATTTTAGTTCATATGCTTAAATTTTACCCTTTTACCTCCATTAAATTATTATTTTTATATACTAACTAAATTTTCTGAATCTATCCCTATAGGGACATAAACAAATTAGCAATTTTAATAAACATTATGGTGCGATCCACAAAATATAGTGAATCTGTCAATTTGGGTAGATGTATTATTATATGCCAAGCTAAGCTATATCGCGATTTAACACAAAAACTGCCGATTTGACTAAGCATTTTAACACAAAACCGTTAATTTGATTAATGGTGTAAGACTGTAATTGGTAATAACTTTTTAGTAATTTTTACAGTCTTGATCAGTTAAAATGTTAAACGCTATTTAAAAAGTTATTCAGTAATATAGAGGTTGCATTAGCTTTTCGATATTAGAGTAATGTTTCGTGAAAAATTAACTCGTGTAACATTTAGTTTTTAACGTTTCATGAAATGCTCACTAAAATATCTAACAGTTATTAATAACTAATTTTATCGAATGGATCATGTGTGTTATTTAAGCATGCAAGTCTGCAAATTGTATTTATTTAAGAGATCACATCTAATACTCCTTCTGTTTTATTTAGACGGAGAAAACTAACTTTTTCATGCGCATTAAAAAGTTATTTTAATTGTTATTTTGTTCTCATTTCATTTCTTATTTGCCCTCGAATCAACATTAATTCCCCTTTCCCCCTCAACTTTATACGTAAGGCCACACATGCAGAAGAAAGAATTTTGATATATTTAATTAAAGATTAAGGGTTTGATGCAGTGTTTAGATGGTAATTAAACAAAGAAAAACTGACAATAGAAAATTCAAAGTGATTGAAAACATATTTGACAATAAAAATCGAAAAGAATTTAAAACAACTAAATTTCACTCTAAAACTGATTTAAAGTTGCAAATTGGCTCAATTTTACGCATTGGGAGTCAATTTTTAGTTTTTAAGGAATAAAGAATCTCTTTAAAATCTACAATCTTACTCTATAAATGGAGAATAGCTCATAACTGAACAATCCATGCATAGATTCAATATAAATGTACCAAAGAAGTTTGATCTTAACCTGGTTTATGCAAACTCACTTACAACTAAAAAAGATGTGCCCATATTTAGAAACTTATCCATAGATCTGAAGTCTATTCCCATTAAGGATGAACATGATTCTTTAAAGAATCCAATCATACAAGAATAGGAAACAAACGAAAAAAGCATTTCTCAGAAAGTAAAAAATTATGTTTGTAAAATATAACTTACTGACATGGAAAATGCACAATATTCAACAAGTTATGGACATGTTTTCCATTTCTATGAATTCAGTCTATAAAATTTGACGCCACACTAAGGATGAGTCAGAGGATACTATGAGAGTTAAACGTCCTGGGAACAAATGCAAGAAATGAGTTAAAATCCCTCCTGAAAGGATAACACAAATCCTTTTGAGAAGAAGAACCACCATACATCTTTGTCTCATGAACTAGGCTATTCACTTCCATGTGCGCGGATATTAGACTCGATTGTGTTCATGTAAACACTATATTGAATTCAAAAATTCAAAACAAATTATAAATGGTATACAATTGGGATACACTTTCTTACAATCTATATGATAGGGTATACATGAATTGCCAAATATGTTATTGCGGGAAAAATTTATCACACTTAAATCAATCAACATTTTAAGAAGTTGTGTACGTTTCAATAACGTGACAAACTTTGCTTCCGAACAAACAAACTATGGTACTTTAAATGCATTAAATGAATATATAATTTTTTGTCTGCCACTGCCTGGAAGTGCTCTCACGCTTTGACCTTGAATGAAAAACAACACAAGGATAATTTAGACTATTCACTTTGGCTAGTTTTCTAAATTTATCAAATAAGGTAAAATTCTATATCTAAATAGAACATTCAAAAAGGAAACTTTCTCTATCTAAATAAACAGAGGGAGTAATTTTACAAATCATGGAATAAAATCCATTTTGCACCTTGAACTTGTTTATAGGGATTAAAAAGGTTAAATTTGACATTTTTGGCTAATTTAACCCTAAATTTATTTATATGGATTAAAAATGTCATATTTTATCTTTTTGGCCAATCTAACCTCCCAAAGTTATTTAAAATAATTAAATATAACCTCTGATTCTTCACTATACTTTCAAAGTGAAAATATTTATTAAACTATAATTTAGATCAAACTATATAATTTATTTAAAAAACAATAAAATATGGAATAAAGAAAAAAGATAAATGAAGTATACTGTATCTTTATTTACCCTAACTAATGATTTTGAGTTCATAAATATCTACTAATTTGAACATTTCAAAACAGACTAATATTATTAGTTTTATTGCATATAAAATTCATGCATTTCTAATGTGAAATAATTGAAATTTTTCTACATGTTTGGTAAATTTACTATATATTTGAAAAAAATGATATTTTTATAGATCTCAATTCTTATCTGGAAACAAAATATAAAGATAAATTGACACCAAATCATAGAAAACAACATCAAATTTTTCCTTCTCAAAGCCAAAAAAGAGAATAATAAGAAACCTGATCCTCCCTTTCTCATCGTCTTCCTTCTCCTAGTCAAAGAAGACATTAACTCATTGAGTAATAGCTATAGATTGTCAGACCTTTCCTTAAATGAGAATTTATTTTAATAAATTTGAAGGATTTAAATATGCATTTTGCCATACATATAGACACACGTGTTAGCAGTTGAACTAATTATAAAACAATCTCTTTAACTTCATAAATTTAGCTAATCCCATTAGCAAATGTTGATTGAAGTGATAAATGCCTTAAGACTCGTAAAGATGAGAATGCAAAATCGATGTTTGAAAGCGCACTTTACTGGAGTAGCAGAAAAGCAGAAAATTTGCATCTGCTTTATTGTATAGTTCTTCCAAGTACTATTTTTTCTGTTAATTTCACGTGAAAATAGTAAAATACCCATGCTGCAAAATCTATCCTCTCTCTTTTTCCTACTCCACTCACATCCAAAACTTGGCACAGATTTTCAAATTTGCTCACTTTCGTATCACCGAAACGTTTCACCAAAGCCTAGCTCGAACAATCGCCAACACGTTTCCGAACCTCCAGTTTCTCAATCTCTTTCAGACAATATTGCAATTCGGATGGGTTTAATGAGTTAGAAATTGCAGAGGATAAGGGGAACGAGCGATTATCCTATGCAGATGATGGCAATGCACTTTTCAACTTCTTTTTTTGTCATTGCAGTGTCTTTGACTATATCATTTTCATTTGCAAAAAAAGTGTACTGAGATGGGGATGTTGTTGTTGCTATTGGTGGTGCTTTGTGTAAGAATGGGGGAAGAGAGAGAGAGAGAAAGAGAGATGTAGATGGAAGGTTTACCTTTTTTATTAGTGTATATATATATATATATATTTTAAAATCTTGGTGTATAATATTTATGGGTCCTCCAATATGGTTATTTTAATCTTTTTTTTATATAAAACTATAATGAAAAAATATATATTTTTTATCGAAGATTTATACAGTAAATGAATGTAAATTTTAGAGATGTCAAAATAATTTTATCAAATTGCAAAGACAAAGTCATTAATTTAATTTGTCAAACCTCAAAAATTAAAAAATAATTTTTCTTCGAACTTGTATCAATTTTTTGGTTGGCCACTTGCTCCCATCGGTCCCGTGTTACCTACTTAACAAAACGTAGACAAATTGGGGCAATAATTAGTTAAGCTTTTTTTTTTGAGGAAAATTAGTTAAGCATTTAATAATCTTAAATTAATATGATTAATTACTACCATGGATAGAATGGGAAATATAGACTGCAACCCCACCCCTTTTTAGTATGCTATATAATTTGCCACAAAAATGCTAAATTAAAAATTTTTTTATGGAAATCCATAGGAAGGCTATCCCATCCTTATTATATAGTTACAGTGTTATTTCAATTCATTATTAGATTTTTCGATCAATAAGAAAAAATACTTATGAAAATTTTGTTGGTCAAAGGAAAAGTATCTTTGATGAATCTTTTTTTTATATATATATAATTAGGTGGTTTAATTTTCTTCCTTCACTCCAGATTATAGAGTGTAAAATTTTTTATCTTTTAATAAAATTTTATTTATCAAACTTGTATTTTCGCAGTTATTAAAATTAAGGTCATTTACCATTTCAATCAAACTTTATCGTGATTTCTTCTTTTTTTTTTTTTGAAATGAATGAAAGTAGCTCTATTAAATTGAAGGTGAGTTTAACATGTAACAGCATAAAGCATCAATCATAATTATTCACATTAATCATTCTAATTATATAATTACTTTAAAATTATTAATATAATTGCAGGGTAACTCTTTTGCATAATATTTTTTTTAGAACATTGGAGATTTTAATCAATCATTTACGAGGTAATATTGTACTTTGATATAAGCTTTTTAAGGTTAGTACAAGATTAATAATTCTTTAATACGAGCTTTGCAGCTAATGAATTCTTAACCAAATAGATAAGGATAATGCTCTGAAACTTAGGTTCCAGATTACTGTTCTTGGTAGCGCAATACGCTGCACATCTTTACTGAGAAGCAAACCCAAGGAAGAAGGAGGAGAACAATAAACTTGCAAACCAGCATTACCAGTCACTCCCAGCAAGACTAACAACATATCAGCCATTCTGTTGGCCTCTCGGAAGCAATGAGAACATTGGACCTGCCATGGTCGAGATAACAACTCATAAATCCGGGACAATAGTCCAGAGTGCCTCACATGCTATTGAGGGGAGGCTACCAGCCGAAGAGAGACTTGAGAATCCAACTCCACCATGAGTCTTCTAATGCCTAGGTCCCAAGCGAGCTTCAACCCGTGGTATAGTGCACCCAGCTCTTCAACCATGGAGGTACAGACACCAAGACAGATAGAGAAGCCAGACTACCCACGCCCCCCAATGATCTCTAATCACTCCACCACCCCCAGGACCAGGCTTACCCCGGCAAGCACCATCTGTATTCAGCTTCGCCCTACCCAGCACTGGTGGATGCCAAGTAACAGCAATATCACTTCTAACACGAGGGAGGCTCGTCGCATCAGACTTTAACCAAGCAGCATCATTTTGCTCAACAACTCGCTGAAGCAAAGCCAGCCTTGAAGATAAACTCAGAAACTGCCCATTAAAAGTGTAATTGTTCCTCCTCCAAACCTACCATAGAGATAATGCAAAAACAGAGAGAGGGTTTAAAACCTACCATAAAAGCTACCATCCTCTATTATCAACTCTCTCAAAGCTACCATCCTCTATATATATATAAAATTTTTATATATTTTAATTGGCTAATTTAATTATTTTTTAATTTATTATTTATTTTATAGATAATTAATAACTTTTTTAAAATCTAATCTAATCCAATTAAAGCTTTTTAACTTTTAAATTGTTGAGTTGTTTTAGACTTGATATTAGTATTTATAGATGCAATTTTTATTACGTTTTTAATATGATATCCCTATTAAACGCCCATTACTTTTTTAGTATGATTTTTTTTTTCTCATATGTGGTTCTCTTTCTAATGTTTTGCCCCGAATGTATTATCTTTCTAATATTTTTCTCCCAAATGTATTCTCTGCCCATTACATTTTTAATATGATTTTTTGTCATAGGTCGTTCTCTTTCTAATGTTTTTTCTGAATCTATATTTACAGAGGCAACAAAACTTAGTTAAAGGAAACGTGCAATTTTTCTCTACGGATCAACAGCGCATTCAAGCCCTTGAAGCACATGCTATGGTCTTTGTATAACATAAGGTGCATGGGTTTATGTTGCATATTTTCTATTAATGAGAGTTATTGTTTCTCTTTATTTGATGGTTGAACAAGTTCAGGAAATGAGTACAATTATT
This sequence comes from Jatropha multifida, assembly GCA_948099535.1. Taxonomy (NCBI): domain Eukaryota; kingdom Viridiplantae; phylum Streptophyta; class Magnoliopsida; order Malpighiales; family Euphorbiaceae; genus Jatropha; species Jatropha multifida. The sequence continues at coordinate 37,662 of CANUEX010037299.1, forward strand.
TGAATACCAAGTTTCAGCTACCATTTGTTTATGATTTGGAGAGAACTACTGCCCTATATAGAAATAGAATTAGTCAAGATTCTATAATTTTGGTATTGTATGTATTCTATAGGCAATGTCTTTGATGGAAAAAATACGGAGTCAGCCCGTAATGTTAATTATAACATTTGGCATGATCATGAATGCATGGAGCTCAACAGGGCTAATGGACAAATGCCAAGAAATTTTTAATGACATGGAAAAAGCTGGGATAGAACCCGACATCCACGCAATAGTATTCTTGCAAAAGGATATGGTGCATGCTGGAGAACCGGAGAAGGATAAGTCAGTTCTGATTTCAATGAGCAAATATGATGCTCTCCCAAATGTTGTTCTCTAGACCATCGTAATCAGTGGATGGTGCGCTGCTGGGAAAATAGAGAATACAATTAAAATTTATGAGAAAATATGTGAAATTGGCATTTCTTCCAATTTGAAAACTTTTGATACCTTGAGATGGGGTTACGCAGAAGCATGACAACCATGGAAAGCAGAAGAGTCTAAGATGAAATATGAGGAAACATGTGTAACTTTCCAAAACCAACAAAAGGAAGCATAATCTATTTCTAATTTAAATTTAAATCATAATCTATTTAAATAGAATAAAATGAGAGATAATACGAAAAATTCTATCCAACCATTTGTTTATAGATTTTAACATAAAATTGTAAATATTTTTTTTAAAAAATAATAATATAATTTAAAGCATAATAGTTATTTAAATAATATATTAAATGTTGTGAGCAAAGTGCGAAATTTTGACTTGTTATAGCAATTAATCTTCGTTATTTATTAAGGGTAAAAATAGAAAATGCGATATTTATTTGAGATGAGAGGGAATAATAATAGTAGAGGATTTAGGGGACGGAAGGTACTATTCCCCTCATATAGAAGAGGCAATAGAGAATCTAACAAAAAAATAATAATAATAATAATAAAGTATGTGAGCATTGGAAAAAATAGGATTCATCTCCAATTACCATCGTACAAAGGGCACCAGGTGACGGAGACAAAGAAAATAGAAAAAACATGAGGGGGGGAAATAGAAGAACAAGAAAATACAGACCCCAATGCAAAAACTCAAACATTAGTTAGGACAAAAGGACAAAAATAGTGATATGGGCACCTAATGGTGCTCCTCTTACATTTGAAATCTAATAAAACAAACGAACAAACAAATAAAAATAATCAATAAACAAAGAACATCAAATAAATAAATACTAAATATACAAATTAAAAAAAAAGAAAGAATAGAATATGCTTATATGGTGGATATTGCAGCAAAGGCAGACCTTCCATCATCCATGCTCAAGGATGAGAGAGACAGCCTGATAGAGAGAGAAACAGAGCTGTTAGAGAGAGAGATGGGTATGGTGTTTAGAATGGGAGGTTTAAGGGAGGGTTTTAGGTCTACCAACTGGTAGTTAGAGATTGAACTCCTTAACCAAACACAAAATCTATAACCCCTAAGACCAAGAACTTATAACAACAAGAAGAAGAACCAGAAGAAGCAATAGACCCAACAGCAACAACAACAAACAACAACAAGAAGAACAAGAAGAAGTCAATAGCACCAACCACTTCCTCAACTGGGGTTTCAAGCAAAGACCCAAAAGCTCAAACCTGCAAAAAAGTAGAAGCTATTTCAAAAAGGCACACCAAGATAACTATTTCAAAGACAAAGCTATCATTTCTTTCTTTCTAGTGAGAGAGAGAAAGAGAGATGCTCACGTGGGGTTTTGATGGAATGATGGACAGAGAATGTATGATGAGAGAAAAAGATCGAAAGTGAGAGAAATTAATTGCTACTTCCAATTATCACTTTCTTTTGTTCATAGAATAAAAAAGGGGGAAGGAATTATTATTTTTTTTTAAATTTTGATTTTTCTTGCTGTATATTCTTTGTAATTGTTTGCGCAAGTCAATAGGTGTGTGAATTGTGTAATGAAAAGTGAAGTGTTGGGTTGTTATTGTTTTGTTGTATTGGGATCGGATTTGTGTATCAGCAGATCGAGTGGTGTCTTTGAGGTTTTCTGTTCCCCAAAACACCCACAAGAGTTGCTGGTTTTCAGGTAATTTTTTATTGTTCAATTTCTTGGGCTTTTATCCCTTTTTTGCTCAATTCTTATTTTATTATTCTTTCTTTTTCCTCCTCTCTCTCTCTCTGCCTGTCTGAAGGAGAAAGAGGTGAGGATGGTGATTATAAGATTGTAACCCGTACTTATTTATTTAAATTGAGTATCTATTGGGATTTGCAGATTATGCTGCTTTGGCTTTATGTTTTCTTTCACTTGTTGGCCATCTGATAAGTTATGTTTTTAAATATTTTATTTGGAATTTTCAAATTTTCTATTGTTTATGCTTAGTTCTTGTTTCCCTGGTGCTTCAAGGGGAACTTTGGATCTTTTGAGCTAGATTGGGAAAAAGACGTTTTTTTTTTTGAAACCTGAGATTTTTCACTGATTATACTTGTTCGTTTTTTCCGTTGAAATCCTGAAACCAATGAACATGAAGTCTGACAATGAGGTTTTTTACTAATGGGGAATATTATGGTGCTTGATTCTTCTTTGTTTATGATTGAATTCACTATTTCTCCCTCTTGACTGATGTAATCATGATCCATGATCAAGTTAGCCACCAAATAATGGCTTTTGCTCATGATAGTGGATAACCATGGATGTCACTATCTGCTTACGGTATCTATTGTTTTTGGCTCTTTGCCGTTTGCTTGTTTTGCATATTGTTCTGATAAGTTTTCAAGTTCTGTGCTTTTCTTTTTGGGATTGAATCATAGAATTTTCATAATGAAAGCTCTTTCCAATGATCTTTTTCAGTTCCTTAGATGATTACTTAATCCGAATCGAATAAGCAGGCAGGAGGTTCAAGACTAAGTAAAATAAGCAGGCAGGAGGTTCAAGACTAAGTAAATATGGCTACTTATTATGCTAGTTCAAATAACCAGAGAGATGCTGCGCCAATGATATATATTCCGGGTTCATATCCAGAGGCACCAGTTCTTCCTGGCAATATGATGATGTATATTAATACTGGATCATACTCAGAGACCTTGGCAGGGAATTCTCAGCAGCAAAACAGCTGCATTGAAATTCAGTCTGTGGAAGCCTCGGATTCAACACCACAGCAGCAAGAAATTTTGTCAAATCTTGGTGGATCACGGATAGGGGAGCATGATTTCAGTGCATGGAGGGATGGTAGAAATGAGATGCTAGTTATGCATTCAATGGGTGGACCTTCCAGCATTCTTCATAGTGGACAGAACTTACAAGGCCAAGGCTTGTCCCTCAGTCTCGGTACACAAATTCCATCTGGAATCCAAATGCCGTCTATCCCCTACAGGAATCCCAATTCAGGCCTGGCTTCATTCTTAAGTCCCAACCCGTCAATCATGGGTGATGGTAGTGGTAGGAATGGTTCTTCTAGAGATGAACAGTCAAAAAATGTTGAATATCTGCCAGCTGGTTTTTCTGGAGGTAATCAAGATTCAAATAAAGGAGATATATCTCCATATGGAATGACAAGTATTGCAAGAACCATTCCACATTCTAAGTACCTCAAGGCAGCACAGCAACTGCTTGATGAAGTTGTTAATGTCCGAAAAGCTCTAATGCAGCCTGACAAAGAGAAAAACCAAAGCACAAATGAGCATGGAATGGATAGTTCAAAGGATGGTGACAGCAAATCAAAGAATGGATCTGCAAACCCTCAGGAATCTGCCAATAACTCAGCAAGTGAGCTTTCACATGCTGAAAGACAAGAGTTGCAGAATAAGTTGACAAAGCTTTTGTCCATGTTGGATGAGGTAAGACAAATATATTTTGGTTCCTGAGCCTATTCCTGAGTTCATGTATTCTATCTCCTACTTGTCTGGTAGCTTGACTACAGAAGTGATCAAATGCTTTTGTGCATTGATGTAGCTATTTTTCTCAACTTATTGCAGAATTCTGGTGATAAATCTAAATTCCTGTGAAAAGTTTGATTTTGTTTAGTTCTTTCTATTTTTCTTTCTATGTGTTTGCAAGCACAGACTGCTGAAGCTGAAACAAGAGGTGGCGTGATTGGCTTTATAATTTGGATTTGCAAACCTAAGGAAAGGGAAAATCCAAGCATTTAAAGCTATTATGTTTTATTTTTTGGGAACTTATTGCACTAATTTATTGCTCATTCTAGCTCAAGGTGTAGATGTCTGTTATGATTCAGACTATATTATCTTCTTTAAGGGGTCGATTAACCGTTCTTACACTATTCATGCTTCAATGGTCTTTCATGGCTCATGCTACTGTATGTATTCAGTGGGAAATTTTGCACTTTTGTCTTGTGGAGATTTTTATATTTGTAGAATTAGGAAGCATAGTTCTCTTCTCCCAAAAGATGTTGAATTCTATAGTAGTTGTTCCTGAGTAGCATTGGCAATACTCTTATTTGGGGTACAAGAGGAGAGCACTGTGACTCGGACCTGGGTACAAGACTGGTTGGCACCTTGGCAATAATTTTCATGTTGTCTGCAATCTCAAATATAGTTGATTTTATTTCGATTGTAGGAAGTTATCTCACCTTTGCTTACCTAAGTCTAAAGTAATGCCTTAGGTACATCCTTTGAAAGAAGTTATTGCATTGGACAACACATTAATGTCTATGTTTCTCTGTTTCTATCGTAATTTCTAGACTTGAAATTGCCCTACATTCCCTGCTCTTTATCCATCTTTTGTTTTTTATCCATGTAAATATTAGAATTTCATGTATTACTATTATTGTGCATCTTTCGTATGTTTCTTTTGGTATCAAAACATGAATAATGTAGATAAAAGCTGAGACCCTTTCATGATTCATCAATTTAATATTTTCATCTTCTATTTTTCTGTGAGGTAGGTTGATGTCTCATCTTTTTGTCTCAGGTTGATAGAAGGTACAAACAGTACTATCATCAGATGCAGATTGTGGTGTCATCATTCGATGTGATAGCAGGATGTGGGGCAGCTAAACCGTATACTGCACTTGCCCTCCAGACTATATCCCGCCACTTTCGGTGCTTGCGTGATGCAATAAATGGCCAAATTCGAGCAACCCGTAAAAGCCTCGGAGAGCAAGAAACATCAGAAAATGGTAAAGGGGTTGGAATAACTCGTCTCCGATATGTGGATCAGCAGCTTAGGCAACAGAGGGCTCTTCAGCAGCTTGGTATGATGCAGCAACATGCATGGAGGCCACAAAGGGGTTTACCTGAAAGCTCTGTTTCAATTCTCCGTGCTTGGCTGTTTGAGCATTTCCTTCATCCGTAAATCCTCCAGCCCTGCTTTTTATATTTTACAATGATTTGCTGTTTTTGTGAAGGTATCTTTAATTATATTTTCTGATGTTCACCAGTTACCCAAAGGATTCTGATAAAATCATGCTGGCAAGGCAGACAGGCTTAACTAGAAGTCAGGTAAATGAACTTAACTTATTTCTGTAGCATTCAGCATGACAGAGTAAAGAACCATTTTTTAGCATAAACAAGTTCAATTGCAAGTCCTTGATATCAGAATTTTTGGTTTTAGCGTTTTGAGAATTAGAATAATCCACTCTATCTCAGTATGCAAAATTTTGAGGTGTTAGAAAATATCAGGCAAGAGCCAGGAAAGTATTCAGAAATTGGTGTATAGAACTAAATTATAGTGGTGGTTGCTCAAAATGTCAGTAGTAGTATAGTCCAAGCTCAAGAAGTCGCAACCTTTTAGATCCTTAAAAGAGCATTCATTCCACTGGATTTAACTGTTGCTTTGCTAATATCTTTAAGGAATGACGCGAGCCAATTTCTGGATCTAATAAGTGAGCCTCATGCAACTGAGAAAGTTCAGTCGGACTTCCTGAGTTTTTAGGGAATGGTTCTTGTCCCTTTACTGTAATCATTCAGACAAGTTCTGCAAATGTTTGCTTTATCTGCAGGTGTTCATTATTATGTAAATCATAGAATGTTACTAACAATATTGTTTGGATCTTGACACTTTTTCTCATGTTTTTGAGTTATCATTAATCAAGTTATCAACATTTGCAATGGCTATGGAAACAATATCATTCACTTCACTATGCACTTTTGTATGTTCGATTCATGAAATTCCAAGACATATCTGTTGCCTTGCACAGGTCTCAAATTGGTTTATCAATGCACGAGTGCGTCTTTGGAAGCCCATGGTTGAAGAGATGTACAAAGAAGAGATTGGTGATCCAGAGATGGACTCTAACTCGTCTTCTGACAATGTAGCCAAAGCAACAAAAGGCGACGTGCGAACCTATGAAGACAGGGGGGAAGAAATGCAACAAAGTGCGAGTTCAACAGCAACTGAAAGATGCAGTACTGGACAACTGATGGATTCCAAATCTGACCAGGTTCCTGATGTAGAAATGGCAGGATCAACTACACGAAGCAATTTCCAAAATATGACACGTGGAGAGGCTGTTACTGAATATGGGTTGTTGAAGCTAAGGGAGGAGCAAAGGCACAGTGTGGATGATTGTGGTCTCTTCCAAGATGCCATTGTTCATTCTGATGCCAATGGCAATCGATTTATGGCCGCCGCCGCTGCTGCTTATCAAATGTCAGAGATGGGGAGGTTTGGGAGCGGAAGTGGAGTGTCTCTTACTCTGGGGTTGCAACATTGTGAGGATGGTAGTCTACCAATGTCTGCTACTAGCCATCAAAGTTTTGTTTCCATGAGAGGGGATGATATCTATGGTGCTACAGCAGTATCTTCTGTAGGGACTGAGACTATGGATTTCGAATGCCTGAATCCTGGGAACAGGCAACACAGGTTCAATTCCTCCCATTTGTTACATGATTTCGTTGCATGAAATATTTACTTGGGTCATGTTTGAATTATTTTGGGATAGTAACAGCTGAGTTTAGCTGTTGCTTTAGGAAGATTCATCTCACTTTCAAGCGGTGAAAGGAAGGGTTGTGCATAAAACACAATTGTAGTATATGAAAAGGAATTGGTTGGAAGGTTACCATGTTGTAAAGATACATATTTTTGTCTAATATTTGGAAGGAAAGTGTACAATTGGTGACAACTTTGGCATTGAAAGAAAAGAAAAAAAAAATCCTGGTTTGAAATAAAGATGGTAGGCACTGTCTAATTCTTTTTTCTTTTTCCTTTTTTTTTTTAATTTTTCTTGTGATTTTGATACTTGTGCAATGTTTGTAACTTGTTGCCATATTTATTTAAAAAAAAAGCATACAGAGGAATAAGCACATCCTTTTGACCTTGACTGATTCTATTAAATAACTGTACAGGACCTTGGCGTACATCCATAAGTTAATTGTGTAGGACCCTACTATGAGATAGGCATTCCACCACTAGGACTGTGGTCTACCCTAATTGATTCCTTTCTATCATCATTTGTGCATATGCTCACTGAGCACAATGGTTCTACAAAGGAACATACAGTTATAAGCATTTTGTTCAATTCTTATTTTTTTGAAAGATAGAAAATACTTATTTAACAAAAGTAACATAAAAGGCTCTGCTCCTAAGAGCAGACGTGGCCTCTCCGTGGCTTGGAAGAGTTCTTCAGTTCCAGTTCGGATTGTAATTGTCTAAATCGGGTGAGTAGCCACCAATGGATCAAATCAAGTAAAATAATTTTTCTTTTTTTAAAAAAAAAAATTTCTATTTTATCTTTTTTTATTGTCAGAAATAACATCTTCTAAACAAAAAAAAATTATTTTCAGTGGTTTGATCCATAAAAAGGTTATCAACCCAATCTTCCAGGAGTTCAACATTCATGGCTTTTTCTGCTGTTATAACACAACCTTTATATGCATATACATACATATAGAATTTCCTAAAAACAGCAAATAAGGAGTTCATTTAATGGTTATATATTTTTTACTTGGTTTATTCTGTTTAGTTCCGTCACCAAGTTGATCTTTTCAGATCTTTAAATTTCACTCTCCTAGGCTCCTATGCACACTCTCATTCTTCTTCTTGACACTATAATTACATTTTTCTCATATCTTCTCCTTTTTCCTCTTGAATTCAATGGAAGATTCTTCTTTTTCAATAAAAATGTGTCCTTTCTATGCTTTTAATTTGATTTGGAGGTTTTCTGAGGAATTTGGTTCTCTCCATGTTTGGAGAATAAAGATTGTACTGACAGAAATCCCTGAGAATTCTTGATACAAAATGAATATGGAGATATTTTTCCCATTGATTTAAGAGAAAGTATAAAAGAAAAGATCAGGATTTTCAACCAGAATTTCTTAATTCAAATCTATCTCACAACTCAAATCCCCCTTTTTATAATTTGGACCGTGAGGACGATGATATTTGGAGATTTAAGAGCTCAATGCTGCCACCATTGGCAAGAACAACGCTCAAGCCGGCATTTGACTCTGACAGTGGGTTTTCTCATCTTTACCTGAAAAGCAAATCTACATCGTCCGATGGAAGAGGGAGCTTGAGAGAATTCAAATTGCCAATGAACAAGTTGCAGAACTGATGAAGATGGAGAAAGATTCTCTCAATGTTGATTTTCCCTCGTCTCGTAGAAGAATTCATCTAAAACAGAAAATATAATGTACATTGGGCCAAATCATGCCTGCTCCATCTTCATGAACCCATTCCATTCAAAAGCCATCGCACACCCATCTAATGCTCAAAACTGTGTGAAGGCTGTAGAGAAGAAGATGAGCAGTAATAACAGGGAAAAACATGGTTTAGTTTTTGAACTGAAAATCCATCGTCTAATTCACATTTCATGCACAGCTCTTGTCTGTCTAATATAAATCTAAAAACAAAAACTACAGCCACATGTTCAAAATAAAGTAAGTTTTCTTGATATAATCTTAATGAGATAAGCAAAAGATAAATAAACAGAATTTGATTCTAGTCATAAGAGACATACACAGCTTTAACCGTAACCCAATCACTGGGTAATTTGCCTTTTTCATTGCTAGAATACGACATACCAAAATAGTGATACCTTCCAAATACAGTAATTAAAGGAGAAACATAAACAATAAATAATTGCCATAAGTAACTCCTTGGAAAGCATGCCAAGTCCAAGCCCTATAGGAAGAATACTGACACGTGTCAAATTCTCAGGAAAAATATACTATCCATAGGCCCGCTGTATGCACAGTTGGTAAAATATTTTAAAAAATAAAAAATATATACAAAACCAACATTGTTGATGGATTCTGCAAATAAACTTCTTGATACGATAATAATAAAAAAAATATTAACAAAGATAGATGAATAGTAGAAATGCAACCATAAATTTTTAGGTGAGACAGAGTTAATAAATAGACAGATTTTGAAAAGTGTGATTGAGAGTTATATATATATATATTATTGTCTTATGTCAAAAGTGATTGAAATTGAATAGTAATATTCTTCTTAATGATTGCATGAATATAGTTTGATCATAATATCAAGTGCTAATGACTAAGAAAAAATCTGAATTTTGACTCTTTCACAAAGTTATCAACTAATATTATCAACTAATCAAAATTTTATTATTAGACCATGGTATTTGATTCACCAAATACATGTTGTTGTATACTCCATAACCAAAGAAGAGGCATTGTCTCAATGAGCATGCAATAAAGTGTAAACAAGGCTCTTGCGCACACATCCGATATTGATTTGTTGTACACACACGGTTAGTCAAAATGTGCAATGACAATGAGAAGACTGAAAGCGAGTTGGTTAATGCGGATCTCAATTCATCATAGTAAATTCGCCTTTTGATCGGTTCGCAGAGAAGAGCTTGAATGCCTCGTTGCTATTGCTTCTTTTAACAATTTTAGCTAATTCTTTTAATTATTACAATTGATATTGAAAAATAATTTTTTCTTAACAATTATGACCTCCGTCCATTAATCATTACTACTATATTGATATGGCTATTAGTGAAACCTTCGATATGACATATCACTTACTGACTGTAATTTACAAGGTATAATTGTTTAAAGAATTGACTAAAATTGTTAAAAGGGTTCAAGTTCGGATATCTTTTATAGCCAATTTCAAGAAGAAAAACGTGATAATTTTTTATAGTTAATTTGAGAAAAAAAATGTGATAGTTTTTTTTAGTAATTTGAAATTATTAAACGCTCATATTATAATAATTAAATATTAAAAAAGATATAAAAATTCTATAAAATTATCAATATCATAAGAGAGAGAAAACCAAATTTTGTATATATAATACCCTGAAATTTTTATTTCGAAACATTCCCATTTAAATTTAAATTGTAAATTATTAGCCAATAATATTACGCCACGTAATATTATGGGGATCGAAAATCATTTTGGTTCGCCCGAAAATTTATTGAATAACC
>CANUEX010037359.1:0-43272 GCA_948099535.1 Jatropha multifida
ATATATTTATATATATATATATATATATATATATATATATATATATATATATATATATATATATATATATATATATATATATGTATATTGATAAGAAAAAAATTCAATAGTTTTTAAAGTTCTAAATTCAAAAATTTTTAAAGTTTTAAATTCAAAACTTGAAGAGTTTTAAAGTTTTAATTATTCAAAGTTTTTAATTTTAGATATTGGTATATATAGATATAAAAATAGAAATGTTGAAAAATTATTAAAAATTTAAAAATTTATAAAAAAAAGATAAAAAGCAATACTTAAATATGGGAGTTCCACGTTAACTTTGTAAATTTTTTTTTTAATTTCAGGATTATATATATACTAGTCGTAGTTCCGCGCTTCGCCCGCGAGTATTTACATATTATTTGATAATTATTATAATTGAATTATTTTGATAAGTTTTAATTTATAATTTTGAATTGAAATTTTTTTATTCGTAACAATAATTAACTTTTATATTTAGTCATAAATCGATGAATATTTGAAATTTAAAAATATTTATTTTATTTTTTAGATCTAAATTTAACATAGTAAAAATAATTGATATTTTTTTATAATAATCTAGAGACATTATGAATCTAAAATTAAGATTGTAAATTTGAATGAATTTTAAAGATAAACTACAAAAAAGAAATTGAGATTTTTATTGATATAGAACTCTTCTTCACCACCTTCAGATCAAAACATTAACTAATATCTTGTCATAAAATGCTATGGCTTTTCATTATCTTTTAAAAAAATCCTTTTCTAAAAGGAAGTAAGAAAATTAAATTATATAATTTAAAAATTTTGGAATTAAAAATCTCCTTATCTTTTTCTAATACTTATTTTCACATGCGGACGCCAACACATGAAAGTCATTTAATCAAATAGAAATTTAAAAACGTAAAATTAACAAATTAACAATAAGAAAAGAATATTTACCCAAACATGACGCTCTTCAAACCAATCACTATTAGATATCATCAATGCTGTTAAGAGAACCAATATTGGAGCCCCGCAGGAATACAAACAAAAAAAGTGACATCCGGATTGCATTATTTAAACTTTACAGGAGAATCATTGAATTACCAACACTCATCTCATCTTCTCAATTTCAATCCCCTTATAGATCTTTAAACAGACCAAACTGTACCATATCTTTGATATTTTTTTTACATTCAAAATCAAAAACCTCCCTTTATATTACATCCTTTAACCTCCTAAAATTAAATAATATTACAAATTATAAATAAAATAAAATCAATGAACATACCGTATATTTATAAATTAAATATAAAATATGAGATTATGAAAAAAGTAAATATATAAAGAGGGAAAATTTAAAGTCGTAATCTGTTTAATTGCAATCATCTTAATTTAAAAAATGCAAATTAATGATTGTCTAAACATATCTATTAAACTTATTATAAATGAATTTTAAAAATATATTCAACAACCAATCAAATTTGTAGAAAAATATAATATAATTTTAAAAATACATAAAAAAAAGAAAAGAAAAATAGCAATTTGTACAAGGAACGCATACGCAGAGGCTAGACCATGAATCAAAGGCCAGTTTGCAAATGAGAATAGATGTAGAAGTTAAAGTGGATAAGATGTTCTTTACAATTGTCCCATCATTTTAAGTCCCACATAAAAAAGATAGAACACTTGTTTAGCAGAACATAGAATCGGGATCTCTATGCATCACATCATACAATCGAATTTAGCAATCAGATTTAGCCAAACATTTTACCTGTATCTGTGACCCTCATGTCTTCTATCCCTATCCCTTTCCCTTTCCACACTCAGCATCATCATAACAAAACACTGCATAACAAAGAAAGAGAGAGAGAGAGAGGTGAAAATAAAACATAAGTCCTCCGATTAAAATACAATATAGGCAGAAAAAACTGTAGAATTTCAAGTTATCTTAGCGATTACTTGCGGCAATAATTCTGGAAGAAATACTTTAAAAAGAGAGCAAAAAGTTGAGAGATCACCGACTATAAGAATTTATCGGCAGACGTAGGTTGGTTTATTTTGCTTCATCTCTTCCTCATTTCTAGCTGAAATATAGACACTGATCGGAAGTATTTATATTTAAATTTTAGAAGTTTTGTTTACATAAGATAGATTTGTTATCAGATATTTTACTAAATGGATTTTTAAAAGAATATTAACATCCAATTATATATAAGTAAAATTTGAAAATACTCAAAATTTGAAAAATAGAAACCAACGTGTGGTATTATACAAAAATCGTGTTTTGAGGATAATATAGTGATATACAAATAAAATTCAACAATTAAATTATTAAAGTTTCAAAATTTTCTAAAAAAAGAAAAATAGAAAACTGGACAAAGAGAGCGGTAAATCTTCTTTTTGTTTCAGTTTTTATATATATATATAGATTTTATATTTATCATACATATTAGACCAATCAAAATAATATAAGAAAAAAATTAAAATTAATATTTAATATTAAAAAATAAATACGAGTATAAATAAAAAGTGAGCAACGATAAAAAATATAAATGAATACAAAGAACGAATATAGTAAATATACCGCGCACATCATAAAAAGACTAATAATAATAAGTAGTTCACGCAAGATTACACTTACAAGTCAAAACTACCGAGTGACCCAATGATCTCTTTTCTTATAGTATATAAAGAGACTTTATCTTTTTATTTTATTCTCTTATTCCTCGTAGTTTCTATTTTTAAATGTTTATATATTTTATATTATATATATATATATATTTCATTTATCTATTCTATGTAATAAAATATTTATTAAATAGAAAAGATATAACTAAAACTTAACTATTACACTATGGTGCATAGGCTACCCTTTTACATCATATGCAAAAGCAATGACAAAGATACCCTTTTAAGCCTATTGCGGAATTACTAAATAGAAAATAAATCAAATGCGGCACCAATACCAAAAGATTTCCGTGGTTTGGCAAAGCCCACATCCACGGGTGAAAGAGAACGAAATCGACTAAAAATAGCGAAAATAGAAATATAAATGGGAGATAACACTCAATGCCTTAAACCCAAATATATACCCGAAATCTCACAACACTTTCTCTCTTACAAATTGTACCGATAACTAATATTATCAAAATTACTGTACCTAAACTAAGAGCAGAAAAGAATATATATTTGTCTCTCGTACTGTGTTTATCGCACCCAAGCTCTCCACTTCATTGCGTTATTCTGTCTCGCCAAGCACTGTATTTATAAGTGAAGACTTGCTTGGAGGCTACTCAAGATTACAGTTTTCTGAGCGGCAATTTTTACTTTCTGTTGCATCATGAGCTAATGTACATCGAATGACAGCTGGTATGAATAGTCATTCACTATATGGGGATTTCACCTCAAGAATCACATATGCGAGAGGACAGGCGATTGCTCAACACAATATGAGATCACCTATATCCCGATTTGGCAGTTAGGCTATCGCCTGTACGTGTCCATCTCCTCTATAAGTTGTTGCCTATTGTCCAATGCTTACAAACCATAGGCAATATATTAGAATAGGCCAAATTCAAGTCATTATTTAACAAATCTCCACCTTGATTTGAACTTTCCAAATTCACTAGAATTAGGATGTTTCTTCACCTTCTCCTTCTTGCCCCGTAGGGCACAACTCAATTTTCAACAATATTTATCAATTCCAAACAATATTTGAACTCAACAACTGTCAATCATATCAACAGGCTTTTTGGTTGTGTTGATCTTCCGAAGTAGTATGTCACCTTCTTCTAGAATCTCTTGCACAAAGTGATATCTAACATCAATATGCTTCGTCCGTGCATGATAAACTTGGTTCTTTACTAAATGAATAGCACTTTGACTATTACAATGCACTTCTTTGTACTCTCATCTCACTCTGAATTCATCAAGCAACCTTTAAAGCCAAATTGGCTCCTTAACAACCTCTGTGATTGCCATATACTCTGTCTCTATAGTAGACAAAGTCACTGTTGACTGCAAGGTAGACTTCTAACTCACTGGTGCTTTAGCAAAAGTAAACACATAATCGGTAGTTGATCAACTTTTATCCAAATCACCAACATAGTCGGAATCACAATAACCAACTATACACTAATCGACTTTTTTATCCTGCTTAAATATCAATCCAATATTTATGGTGTTCAAAATGTACCGTAGAATCCATTTTACAACTCAATAATGTTCCTTGCTAGGATCATGCATATACTTGCTCACAACTCCAACTGCCTGTGAAATGTCAAGCCTTGTACACACCATAGCATACATCAAGCTACCAACTACATTCTTCGACGTGTATTCTTGTTCTGCATCATTCTTTGGAGACAAAACTGCACTAAGCTTGAAATGTGGAGCAACATGTGTACTAATAGGATTTGATTTTCATTCATGCTAAAATGCTTTAGTAGCTTTCTCAGATACTGCATTTGAGACAAACAAAGCCTCCCCAATTTCCTATCTCTGCTTATCTCCATATCGATAATCTTTTTAGCTTTAGCCCCATCCTTCATTTCAAATTCTCTATTCAACTGGGTCTTCAGTTCTCAATTTCTTCTTTACTCTTTGATGCTATTAGCTTATCATCAACATAGAGAAGAAGATAAATGAAAAGATCCATCTTGTAGCTTGCGCAAATACATGCAATGATCATATTTGTTTCTTGTGTACTTCTGCCCTCCATAAACTTATCAAATCATTTGTACCATTGCCTTAAAGATTGCTTAAATCCGTACAACAATTTCTCAAGTTTGCATACCACATTTTCTTTATCAACAACCTTGAATCCTTCTGACTGAGTCATATAGATTTCCTCTTTCAAGTCACCATGTCACAACACAATTTTTACATCCAATTGAACTAGTTCCAAATCAAATTGTGCTACCAAGGCCAATAAGATTTGAATGGAGAAGTGTTTCACAACTAGAGAAAAAACTTCATTATAATCAATTCCCTCCGTTTGGGCATACTTTTAGCTACCAATCTTGCCTTATAGTGAACATTAGACTTGTCAGGAAATCTCTCATTCTTTGCATATACCCATTTGCACCCAATTGCATTCTTCCCTTTTGGCAAACTAGCTGGCTTCCATGTCTGATTCTTCTAAAGGGACTGCATTTCTGCAATCATAGAATTCCTCCACTTTTCTTCTTCTGAACTTTGGACGGCTTCATTAAAAGTAACAAGAACTTCATCATTTGCAAATGGAGATGCATAAGCCACCATATCAACATAGCAAGCCGGCTTTCGAATATTTCTTTTAAGCTTACTCAATGCAATTGATTCATGTTGTTGCGAAGGTTCTTAGATCAGGACCTCTTCATCATTGGACTCTCCTTCTACCATAGGAGTGACTCCAACGAGTTCATCATCTACTGCTAGGCCTATAATTCTTCTTTCAAACTCCACCTGTTTTAGAGTGTTCTCCACCTACTGCGGAGTACCGTCTGACTACTCAATCATCTTTTTTCAACACTGTACATTCATCAAAGGTGACATCGCTTCTAAAGATTATCTTCTTAGTCTCAGACACTAGAATCTATATCCTTTTACCCCCGAGGCAATTCCCACAAAGATAGCTTTCTATGCTCTTGGGTCTAACTTTGATTTTTTAACATGATAAAATGCAATAGAACCAAACACACATAAGAAATCATAATCTGTAGCAAGTTTTTCATACCATACCTCTATAATTTTTTTTTCCACCAATTGCAGTTGATGGTAATCAATTAAAAAGGTGACACTTGTATTTGACAACCTCAGCCCAAAACTATTTGCCCAACCCAACATTGGACAACATACACTTAACCTTCTTCAGCAACATCCGGTTCATGCGTTCCCATTTTGTTGCGGTGTGTCTTTGACTGTGAAGTGTCGTATAATTCCTTCATCTTCATAGACCTTCATAAATGGATTTCTTTTATATTCTCCACCATTATCTGTTCAGAGATATTTGATCCTTCTACTTGTCTAGTTTTCCACCATCTTTCTCCAAATGAGGAAAACACCTAACACTTCATCCTTTGTCTTCAAAGTATACACCCAAACTCTCCAGAAAAAATATCAACAAAGCAGTGTTTACCTCCCATGGAAGTAGTTTTGGAAGGTCCTTACACATCATAGTGAACATAATCTAGAATACCTAGGTATTATGGATTGCAGTGCCAAACTTCACTCTCGTCTGCTTTCCTTTGATGCAATGTTCATAAAAGTCCAATTTGCAGGTTCGTACATTCTTCAATAATCCTCGATTTGACAGAACTTTCAAGGATTTTTCATTTGCATGTCCCAAGCGCATATGCCACAACCTAGTTGCTTCTAGTTTCTTCTCATTACTAGAACCTATAGCTATTATTGTTCCAATAATTGCATTACCCTGATAGTAATACAAGTTATTTTTTCTTCATAATCCTTTCATTAGCACCAATGCACTAGAGATGACTTTCATCACTCCATCTTCTACAACCACTTTTGAGCCTTTTGATTCTAAGACTCCCATAGAGACGAGATTCTTTGTCAAACTTCACACATATCAAGCATCAGTCAGAATCCTAATTGATCCATCATGATTCCTCTAACAAATTGAACCAATCCCTTCTCTGATGCAGGAATTGTCATTTGGTGTACAAACTACTTGATCTTCGAGCTCTCTAAAGTTAAAGAACCATTCCCGATTAGGACACATGTGATGGCTACATCCTAAATCAAGTAACCATGCACTAGCTAAGAGCTCATCGATGTCATTATAGCTAATGAATGGACTGGGTCAACATCATCACACTCAGTTACATTTGACTCTATGACAACTTTTCATTATTAGGCTTCAGCCTTAGACAGTCCCTCCAATGGTCTTTCTCCCAACAAAAGGCACACTCATCTTTGTTTGGTCTAGATTTCAAATAGGATCTTCCTTTCTTTCCTATCCTCCGATTTTGCAATCAACCTCTGATAACTAGTGCGTCTCCTGCCTCACTTGCCCTTTCTTTCTTCTCCTTTTTTCTCAATTCGTGGCTGTACAATATAGCATTGAGTCACTACAATATTCCCATGGAGTAAAGTGGTATCAAGATACTCAAACTCATTAGGGAATGATCCCAACAACATCAAGGCCAAATCTTTATCTTTAAATGTCTCATCAAAATTCATCATATCAGCCTCCAACTGATTGAAATTCATCATATGATCATTCATAGTGGTACCAAAAACATAAGTGAAGCGGAACAATCTCTTCTTTATATAGAGTTTGTTTTGACCACTTTTCTTCATAAATTTCTCCTCCAAAGCCTTCTATAAATTTTTTACAGAAGTCTCTTTCGAGAATGCATACTTCTACTCTCTAGAAAGACACGAGCAAATTATACTGCACGCCAACCGGTTGACAGTATTCCACTCATTTTCTTCTATATCTTTTGGCTTTTCCTTTTCAATGGCAATATCCAAACCTTGCTAAAAAGAGCATCTAGAAATTCACTTTGCCACACACCAAAATGGTTGGAACCATAAAAAATTTCCACAATAAATCTAGCATTTATCACATTATTCCTCACTAAGATAGATGAGGAAGTTATTGACGTCGATGGTGTGGAATTTTTCATTTTGTCAACCATTTCTACTATGATTTTCTATTTAATAATTATCACACCGAAAACCAATAACCAAGAAGTTTTTTATGTGGAAAATCATACCAAGCTGCAACCACAGAGCATACTCAAAACTTTAGCTCCAATACGAATTGTTGCGGAATTATTGAATGGAAAATAAATCAAACAATAATGTGGCACCAATAGGAGACACACAAGATTTACATGGTTCAACGAAACTTACCTCCACAGGCGAAGGAGAACGAAATCCACTAATAACAATGAAAATAGAAATACAAATAGGAGATAACACTCAAAGCCCTAAATTCAAATATATATCCAAAATCTCACAATATTTTTTCTCTTACAAATTGTACTGGTAATTAATATGATCAAAACTATTGTGCCTAAACTAAGTGAAGAAAGGAATATATATTTAGCTCTTGCACTATGTTTATCTCATCCAAGCTCTTCACTTCACTGCATCATTCTGTCTCGTCAAGTCCTGTATTTATAAGCGAAGATTTACTTGGAGACTATTCAAGATTGCTTGAAGGCTACTCAAGATTACGGTTTCGTGGGCAGCAATTTTTACTTTCTATCGCATCATGAGCTGGCATACATCGAATGACAGCTGGTATGAACTGTCATTCACTGTATGGGGACTTCACCTCGACTGGCGATCACTCAACACAATATGAGATCACCTATTGTCCAATGTTTACAAACCATAGGCTGTCGCCTTTTGCACAATGTTTATAAACCATAGGCCAAACTGTCGCCCATGGTATTAGAGTAGGCCAAATTCAAGTCATTATTTAACGAAGCCACCCCCAGTTACATCATGCAAAAGCAATAATGAAAATACCCTCTGAAGGTTGCAAAGAAAAGGATGACTCTGCATAAAACTTACCGAAATATGTACATATGTGTGTGTACACCACTAGGACATTTCTCAGAACATATTCTAGGTTTCTCTGGAAAAAATGTGCTTGGAGTTGTTCGATGCCGTAAAATAAACCCAAATATTCAAAAATTCATTAGATGAGCAGAAGCAATTTGGTTAAATTTGCATCCCTCCTCAGACATCAGCTAACATGGCTAGAGCAGATCAACAATTTTCAATTTGTTGTTTCATTAACTTATTATCATTATTATTATTTTGGGGAATTCAGTTATTCAATTGCAATTTTTGGTTGTTTAATTCCAAAGATATATTCATTTGCAGTTCAAAACCATTTCTAATTGGTCTTAGTCAAATACCGTTAACGTCTTATATTTTCAAAATATTAGGCAATTTCTAATACATACTTTCTGCATGGCAAATTTCATTGGAATGGAAGACAGTAAAATCTACTATGATCCAAACATGACAGAACAACATTCACAATTGACTGACCAATTTCCTGCTAAATAAGTTAGCAGTAGAACTAGTAGTAGTAAAGCGTTTGCTTTCATGTCAGGATGTATACTAAAAACCATCAGCTGGAATTCAAATAAATGTTGCTTGTCAGATTATCTTGTTATTGCATGCAACCATTCAGAAAGTTTTTATGTAGTCTGACCAGTTCTCCTCCGTCGAATTGGCTTAGCCACATATGTCGATAAAGGAGTTTCAGGAACCGGAAGCAGTTTTCCGATGGCAGCAAGAGGCCAGCTGTATGCAGTGTTTTATAACAAGTCAGAATTATGTGTACATCATTAAATGCCAGAAGTATATTACACATCATTGTTCAAAGAACTACACAGCAAATATTCTCCCCGTTTTCGACCAGCTAACCAGAAATTTGGTTTAAGAAAACACACCGATAACAACTGAAACAAGAACATTTAATCACCTGATATCAACTCAGGCTCAATCTCAAACTAATTCGAGTGAATTATTATTTAGCCCCTCCATTATAATGAAATACATTAGTCAAGGCTCAAGTTTCCGAAAAATTAGTTTGATAGTCCCTCTATTTTAATTCCGTCTAACTATTTAATTATTCCATTGAGTAGTCTTAAAATGTCAATTTTAGCTTCATACAACTGTAAATTTTCTTCTCTGCCACTTGTTTGAACCCTCTTCATTACCTATGTTTGTTATCCTCCACTATTCTATGTGAATTCAAATTCAATCTCAATGTATTAAAATATTTTACAATAAAAATAGAAAGTAAAAGAATATCAATAATTAGAAAAGAGAAAAAAAAATAATAGACCAAGTTTAATAACACACTAAAATCTAAATATAAATTTTTCATGATAAATATATTTCTAAGAACAAGAGAGTAAAGAGTTATAAAAATTGACAGGAGGATTAAATAGTTAGATGGAATTAAAGTAGAGCAGACTACTAAATTAATTATCAAAATGCAAACCCCGAGTATGTATTTCACTATAATAGAGAGAACTCAACTCATTGTACTTGAATGCACAGAAATCATTTCATTTTTAACCACTTGAACATATGCCACAATTTTTACTTTCTTGCACTGGTGCATTTAGATTTTAGGAGGTCAATATGAGAATTAAATTAATTCTCAAAGGGAACTATTAGTAATAGTCATATCTTTTGTTTGTTTGTTTTAAGATTTTAACAGTTATATCTAAGTCAAAGAGATAGTTCAAGTGTTTCCAATGACCTAATTTGACAAGATAAATAATCTCACATTAAATTTGACAAGACAAAGAATGTCTCATTAACTTCCACAAATAAACTAACCTGATAAATCCAATAACCATGCATGCAAGCCATAACTTCCAGTTAAGTCTCACAGTCGAGGTAAATTTCCCTGCGAACTCTATGAGGATTATCTGTGAAATAATTACGAGAACCATTATGAATTCTAAGAATTCAGATAATAATAAACACCCAAATAGGAGAAAATAGGGTTGCTGACCTGCAGGATGAAGGTAAATCCAACAATTCCCATAAACAAGCGGTTTTTGGTGACTCCACTGAAAATATTGATTTCGTCTGGTTTTCGAGCATTGAACTCGTTGAATATCTGCAAATCAAACAGTCAGTAAATGCATGCTTCATATTTTGAAACGAGCAAAGAGCACATAATAAGCCTAATTTGGCAAGTTAGCAGCTTTAATTTAAGTTTCAATCCCATCAGCTGTAACGAAGAGAACAGAAAAATTTTGAAAATTGCATGAAATCCAATCGACTGCATAGGTAAAACTAAAACTAAAGGACCAAATACAAATGTTCACCCATACACTTTATGTGAAAAACCTTGTGCTGCCCCAAACTTGCACGAGGACCTATTGTGCCCCTAAAATTACAAACTCTTTTGGCAACATTATCCACCTTTCTACAATAGCAACAGTAGTTTTTTATGTTTTTGGCTTCATAGTCAAAATCTTGATTTGGAACATGGTTCTTTTTGGACATATTCACATTTTTCAACTATTTAAGTAAGTTTCATCTGATCTAATTTTAAAAAGTTAGAGGGTTTAATAGAATAATTTTGAAAGTTAAAGTGTTCAATAGGTGCAATTTCATAAGCTAAAGTGTTTAATGAGTCAAAATAAAAGTTAAGGGTGCCACAAATTTTTTTGCTAAAAGTATAGGTGCGAGTTTATGCATTTGGTTAAAACTAAATTGTTAAAACTAGCGCAACATGTTCAGGACTTTATGACCATAATTAATATGTTTCGTCCAAGGAGTCTATAGGTTTGGCACTCATGACTCAGAAAAATATGCACTATCAAGTAGCATACTTACTTGACAGAGTACAAATGCATTGAATATCATAGTATTCTTTACGTCTGTAGCATGTTCCCTGCTTTCATGATCCTGACGGAGAATACTCTTGCCCCGGAAGTTGAGCACAAGGAGAACACCTACTTGGTACAAAGCCTGCAATTAAATATGAGAATTAAGAGTAACCCAGAAAGTATTATCACTCAATCAGCAATCATCTATAAAGGCTCCTAACAAAATGACTAGATCAAATGAGGATTACCTGTATGATTAAGTTTCTCCACATGATATTTGTTATAAGAGGTTCCCTGAAATAACAAGCAAACAATCATCCTTTGAGATCACTATGCATAAATTCATAATCATTCAATTTTGATTCATAAAATCAATCGAAAATCATGGATATATGACATCTGCAATTATAATATAAATAATAACCCCAAACCATATCTTCCTCAATGAGAACAAGCTACAAAGGATGAAGCACACTGAAACAAGGGATTAGGCAAAAACAATGCCATTATTCAGTTTCCCTCTCACTATCCATGAATCAGTAGTTGGATGTAATAACATTCAACTGGTCACAAAGCATTTCTAGAACAATCTGCTCCATGCATGGTAAATTAAAACTGGCAAAGCTCTAGAATTTAGGAGGACCTGAATATCATAAGCTCTTATGCATGCATTTGGAAGTATCCTAAGTACTAACAAAGTTTTCATCCACAGTTCACACAGTTGAAAATCAGAAAAAGATCATCCACCATTCACTTTTCTATTCCATAAAAAATGAACAAAAACCAAACCCAAGTCATTTATCCACCTAAGCAAGGCCCACAGCTAAGATTATTTATATTCAGTCACATCATGATAGCCAAAATATCTATCTCAGTAGTATGGAATTTTCTGATCACATGTACAGTCGTGTACACAAAATATTTAGTTAAGCTCTTTAGAACAAACCTGCGACCAACTGGGGATCTGTGCATAAGGTGGTCTGTAGGTGGTTCTGTAGCCAAAGCGAGTGCTCCAAGTGTATCCATGATAAGATTAACCCATAGAAGCTATAACACAAATTTATGAATTCAAAGTCAGCTCATCATACTAGGATATTGAGTACTAAGTTTTGGTCATTTTTTAAAATCAGGCCTACTGTCATCCATTCTCTCTCTCTCTCTCTCTCTCTCTCTCTATATATATATATATATATATATATATATATCCTGAACCAGGTCATAATTGTTCACCACCTTGTAGGAGTGAAAAAATCAAACAGTTCTTTATAAAATGACCAAATAAAAGGAAAGTGTCATACTAGTTTCTTTTTCTGCCCTTCCTGTATTTCATTCTTAATATACTAGAATAAGCAAAAACCCTTTCTATAAGAGGGAGCAACAGTTTTGTCTGCCGATGAAAAATAATTTAGATGGAAAATAGGCATCTTGTCAGTCATTTCCCCACCTCCCTCTTTCTGTTCACTGTACCGGAATGAACAAATAATTTTACCAATAAGGATGAAAAAATTTGATTTGTCTGGTTTCACGCAATTATTAGAAAAGATTGGTATCTTGTAAATCTGGAGAAAATTGTAGAAGAAAACCAAGACTTCAAGATACGAAAAAATACAATTGACGCAATTTTTTCATATTGTGGACCTTTTTCTCCAAATACATCACTCTGATCCATACTAAAAATTTCAAATGCTCATAAGCTAAGTTTTAAGTTGGTCTTAAAAAACCCAAGCAATGCATATTTTAAAAGCAGAAGAATGTCAATGTTAGACAAGCAATTGACTGAAAGGTGCAATCAAAAGATAGGATAGGAAAGGAATTTTTCCAGAGAACTGGGAGATTTAAGTCTATGAAATATATTAGTAGGCATAGGAATTGGAAAATCAAGTAAAATATGCTGACGAGTGAATGAGAGAGATAGATGGATAGACAGACAGGTATTTAGAGAGCGAAAGAGATACCTGTACAGCATTCAAAGGAACATCTCCAGAAGATACTGCTGCAACAACATTAATTACAAGAGCTGCAACATTAACAGTAAGTTGGAATTGGATAAATTTCTGAATATTGGCATACACAGAACGACCCCATCGTACAACCTAAATCAGAGAAGAAGATCAAATTGTAAATATAATCTATTTCATTATAATTCAATGCTGAGGAAAGGAAAAGAAACTAAGCATTTTGGATATTTACAATCGAGAGGTTTATGACAAGACTCTGCCACTTCAATGTTTCTCCAATAAGGAAGGAAATTTTAACCAAAGAAATTGGACACTACTTTTGTCATAAAAATATATTTCCATTCCAAATAAGTACCATAAAAGGGTACGAAGGGAGCTTTCAAGTGTTCCATTGGTACCAAAAAGTAATAAAGCAATCAATTGAAACTGTTTGCAGATGATGTGAGGCCTAGTTCCACTCTAACACTTCCCTCTTCAACATATATTGCATAAGTAAATTTAAAAAAAAAAAAAAGAAAAAAAAAAACTTGCTGAATTTTTTATTGTATTCTGAATAAGTAATATGAATGCTAATGTCATTCTCTTTCTAAAGGGACAAATAAGGTAAATCACACACATGCGCCTCTCCTCCCCCTCCACTAAGGATGGCTTTATACAACCTTTTTTGGGTAAAGCATAAAGTGGTCACTAACCTTTACAACTGAAGCAAAATTATCATCCAAGATAATGATATCGGAGCTTTCTTTTGCAACTTCAGTTCCTTGAATGCCCATAGAAAGGCCAATATCTGCCTAAAATATAGAAATGTAAAAATACTATCAACTACGTCAAGGAACCATTAAATGAAGGTTGGAAGTCAAGAAGATAAAAGTGTAGAATAAAATACCACAACTGAATAAGAGTATATATAACACTTCAAAAGGATTTGATACCACCCAGAACCACCTTAGTATACCACCAAAAAATTTTTGTTTCCATTCAGGCACATAATAAATGAAATCTGTGGCCATGGAATACCCTCCGTCTTTTCTTATTTGATATATATTACAGGGATGCTTGATTTATAGCCTGTGGCTTGAAAAAAAAACCACGGCATGTAAGTATTCAACTTGTCAAACTAGTGTTTTGAGAATCGGGTCGGTTGGTGAACCGGTGAAAATAGGGATTTATTGAATTGAAGGGTTCAACAAAATTTAATACGATTCAATCAAATTCTTATATATAATATTTTTAAACATATTTATAAAATAAAATTAAAAGTATAAGATAAAAAAAATTTTGATATCAAATAAAAAAAATTCTCAAATTTGGCTTTTATAAAAAAATACAAAAATTACTAAATAACTTTAAACAAAATAATACTACATTTAATACTAACAAAAAATCAATTAATTACAATAAAATATAATATTATTTTTCACATTTGAATTTAAAGTTAGAAAATTTAATTATTTTAATTAACATAATAAGATCTTGGATTTAGAAATAAAGAGGTCCAAAGCTAAAAAATACTAGGCGCCACTTTTACGAGGCCCAAATTTTAAAAAGGCCCACAATTAAAGATAAAACTCAGAATTTAAATCGAACCGCTTTTTAACTGGTCCGGTTCGCCGGTTTTCATCCAATTCTTACTGGTTTACGCCAGTTTTTTAAGCTCCCCATTTTCCTATGCAACCAGACCGAACCACTGGTCAATTCCCGGTCAAACCAGCTGGTCCGGTCCAGTTTTCAAAACCATGTGTTAGACACTTGCATAATGGAGTTTTTTGCATTTGGACATGCCAACGAAAGCATATCTCCAGATGACTCATAATTCAATCTTTGCAATGTTAATAAGCTGAAAACCCTGTGATTGTTGGATTATACCCTCATACTTTGCCAATAAAAAGCACACAAATCGAAGTTAATGTGTCTAGGACAATGGAAACTTAATAGTCTGAACCAACGTTCTACTTCCATAGTTTAGAATTGATGAAATCTCCAAAAACTTCTTCAAGAGTAAGAAACAAGATGCCTTAGAATTCATATAAATCATATAGTAAATCTCAATGCATCCTGCAAATATTTTAACTTTATTTTATATCAAACATCATGTTAGTAACAAAGATGTAGTGATCAAACCTCATGAAGTGCAGGAGCGTCATTTGTGCCATCGCCAGTAACAGCCACAACATCCCCTCCATTGCGTAAGGCTTGAACAAGCAAAAGCTTATCACTAGGAGATGACCTCCCCATCACCTATACCATTACTTCTAATTAGACACCATTTTCATGCTTAAATTAGCCAAAACTTATAATTTTATTCCTACAAGATAATTATTAACTGCAAATACTTTGCTAAGATCTTTAATCAATGACGAACCCACATTGAAGAGAAGGTGGACAGTTAATGAATGCCGCCCTTCCCTCCTAAAAAAAAAAATTGCAATGCAGGTCCTAGATTTGAACCCAGGACCTGCTTTATTTTTCTATCAACCTTAACCATTTTGCACCCTCCATGAGTTCTGATATTAAAGGTTTTGCCCCCCTAATTTAAATTGCTGGCTTCACCCCTGCCTTTAATTATGTCATGTGATCATAACCATTTCATGTTGTTTGATACATACTGTTATTTTCTTGGCAACCACTTCTCTTTCCTTTTCAGAATATGCACGGAACACCCTTCCTTCAATGATATTAGGCTCAGTAGCATCTGCATTTGATCCAAGAATCCCACATTCAAGAGCTATTGCTTTTGCAGTTTGAAGATTGTCTCCAGTGACCATCCGTACCTATAATTTTGCAATGAAATCATCTCCAATAAGCCATTTCCAAGATTTGTTAATAGAACAATATATTATCACAAGAAAAAATGATATACTACTTGCCTTTCTCATAGATAGGAAATAAAAATATAAAAGGGCATTATGCCCAAAGTGAACTACAGTAGTTAGCCACACATTAGGTAAATCCAAAGATGATTTCAGAAAAAAAGTAACAAGATACCTTAACACCAGCTTCTGTGCATACTCTCACGGCATTGTCTACACCGGGGCGACAAGGATCCTGCATTAAAATCTTATAAGCAGCAAAAACACATGGAGAATCGAAATTTACCATGAAGAAGGATTATTCAAAGTTCAATTTACTTATTTAAAAAAAAAAGAAAAAAAACACACACACACAGAGAGAGAAAGTTGATATTTGAACAAATGACATCATATTACTCCACATAGTCAATAAAAGGGCAATACTAAAAATAGAGCAAGGTAAATCTTAAATATCTTTATACATAGGGATTGTGATATAATATGCAATTCGTGCAAGGACTATGATCTAATTATTGTAAACTATTTTCTATATAATGCAAGCTCACACACTAGAACATTAATGTTGCACCGCATATCACTTTAGTTAAAAATAGGTCATGTAATATCACTATATGCTGCACAACATGAACATGCATGTAAGGATGTGAAAATGAATAAACATGTAGAGTAAAAAGGTTGTTGTGTAGAAATCACATGGAAGTTGCAATATCATTTCCAGAATTAATTTAAAAGAATAAAAGAGGATGTATAGCATTCACAAAACAAGAACAGTATTTAAAAAACTGTAACCTTAATGCCAACAATAGCAAGCAAAACAAGGTCATCTTCAGGTAAAATCCATTTGTCTAAGCCTTCTTCATCAGCCGGAACTTTGTCCGTGTCACATGATCTGTATGCAATGGCAACACATCGCAAGCTGCTTGCAGCCATTTCATCAATAGCAGCCTTGAAAAATTCCTACAGAACAATATAAATTAATAAAGATTCTCATCCAAAAGTTTGTGGACAGTGAAGATAAGCCTTCATATGGATCAAGAATTCAAATGATGACCTGTTTTTTGAAATGCAATGCCTGGTAAGTACCAAAACTTCGCCTTTAAAGACAAGATTAAGAGATCGCTCAATATGTTCAAGATGATAATTGTCATTTTCATGCTGCTTCTATTTTGTAAACTTTAACTTCTAACTTAATAACGAAGGTAATGCAAATTGAAAGGGAGCTTCATGCATTCCATCAAGGTTGAAAAAAGCCTTTAAGATTCTAGGAATGATGATACCAGTTCTTATGAATTATCTTGCATCAGTGTACAGAATGATGTGCTAAGTGATAACAAAAACCTGACAATTGGCTAACTTGGAAATAGAATGATGAAAGCCAATACTAAAACATAAAAATTAGAACTTGCATGGGCAGTGATTGTACTTTGGATGGATTCATGAAAAAGCATTAGCAGGATCTATTATCTAGCCATATCTAAGATATCCAGATCTATCACATTGGCAAGTATCCATAATCTTTCAATTGGAGAATTAATAACAAATCATTTTGCAAGTCATGGCACCCATAAGAACACAATATATATATATATTAGGGGTGTGCATGGGACTGCGGGAATCCCGACTCATTCCCAAAAATTGTCCTGAATTTCCAACCCCAAGAAAAACTCAATATTAATTTAATAGTACCGTCCCAAATCCTGTCCCAAAAGTAATTATGGGCAGGACTGGTACTTTGAATAGAACCGACCTGTACCGGCCCAAATTTTATCCCATCCCATCTTGTCCCGAAAATTGGGAATTCCCATCCCATTTTTTCTTTAAAATTCTAATTGTCTTTTTTTATGAATTTCAAATTAAGTCCATAAAAATCATTTCGTCATTTTTATTTTAGTTTTTTGTATGATAGCAATTATTTTATTTTATTATATTTAACACTTTTATTAACTAGAAAACAACTACTTAAAAATTTTTTATTATAACTTTAATAATAGATCATCAATGATTGAATTTATTCTTTTTTTAACTCAAACTTATATAAATGAATTTTGTTTGATTCTAATTGATGAAAATAGTAATTTTGTATCTTCTTTGATGAAAACTAATTTAGTAAGTCTACGAGAAATCTCGATTGATTCCCGACCCAAGCCATTCTGTCCTGTCTCATAGACCAAAATTCCCGTCTTGTCCTGACCCAAAAAATGGGACAGAACGGGACACATATCTATTGGGATGGGATTGTGACTCCATTTTTCGTGTCCCAATATCTTGGGATGGGATTGGAAATTATGTAATTCCCGTCCTATGCACACCCCTAATGTATATATATATATATAATATTATATGAACTTAAATTGATGCTAACTGCCATGGCAAACGAGCATGCCTAAAAGAAGATCAGACATTTAGTCAAAATGACAAATGCAAGTTCTGACAAATTTCATTTAATTCATGCTTTCTATAGAGACTTCTTCAAAACATTATAATGATTTCAGCAAGAGAACACTGATATGGACCTTATCTTCATCCATGGATTGCAGGCAACAGTTTGAATCAACATATCCTGTACATGAGGCAAGAACTATCTCAGCAGCTCCCTTCCAATGTATATGGATTTTAGAGTCACTCTGCAAAAATTAATTTATAAAATTTCATTAGCACAAGAAAGTCTATGACTCGTATAGAAAAGTATGAAATAAATATATTACACCCATTTTTTAACCCTTGCTTCACAAAATTGTGGTTGGAAGACAACCAAACAATTTGGACCCTGCTATGGGAGCCAAAAGTACATTTGGACACCCAGTTGCCCAGTCATGAAAGACACTGGGTACTTGCACAGTTCAGAGAATAACAAAACCAAGGACGCTGCACCTAGTCTACAGAAGTTCCAAAGCATGCTTAGGTAAGTCACATATCATTGAAATAACATAACTCTTGCCCTGTTATGATGATGATGTGTTTCCCAAGTTGTATAACTTCCAGAATGGCATATCAAATTGAAGTTTCACGAGCCAAACTGTCCATCCCACAGCTCCAGAATGGCTGCACAGAAGTTTCTACCAGTCTTTTTCTTTTTTCCCTAGGCATCCAAGATTCCAGTTGTGTGAGACATCCATGCATCATGGGATCGAGAGAGGTTCCAATCTATGTAAATTGTAGCCCTTTACATGCTCCACAAAGAGGCTGGTTCCATGACTAGAAACTATGACCTGATGGTTCAATGGTTCAATCATAACATTGCACCAAGGCTGACCTCTTCAGAGTTCAGACAACATTAAATTTTACAAACAACCTTACAGTTTTAGTTCTCACATTCAACATCTTGTCTATTCAGATCCAGCATTCAAAATATAAGACAACTAATACCATATACACTCATATTCATAAAATTAAACACTTAAGATCTTTGCACCAATGCTTTCAATTGCAAAATGAAAATGAAAATAAAAATGTTAAAAGCAAAACAGTATAATCCTAAATTCCCCCTAAATAGCAATAATTCCTGCGGTTTCAACTGCTTGTCATCAAATGCAACATATCCATCTTTTTCATCATTATTAAAATTCAGATTGTTTAGTTCCAATGTCCTCTTATTCATCTTCTTTAAACTCCTCTTCAAAAGCATCCAGAAAAGGAAAAGGGAAAAATTAAACCTGAAAAGGGAGTTAGGTACCCAGGAGAGGAAAAGAAAAAAACAAGAAAAAAGAGCACCAACGGGCAGACATCAGACTTGGTCTGCAGAATGGGAAAAAACATATCCCGGGTTTTTTAACCAAGTGAGTTATGAGGACAGAAGAATTAAATGGCTGGAACAAAGTAAAGAAGAATTGACAGAGAGAAGAAGAACAGAGAAAAATGTCGGAGAAAGAGAGAGATAGAGCCTGATTGTGTACAGCAAAATTCTAACGTAGCAGCAACATGAATTCTTCCCCTTTCTGTAGAATGGCTCTGATTTCTCAACTAACGTGGCTTTTTATTTTTTGTTTTAATTTGAGTTGGGTGCATCAAAACGTTGTAAGTTCACATGCATGCATTCAAAGATCTGTGAGCACTCAGGCTTAAGCTCATACTGCTACTTCCCACTAACTTCACCCGCCAGACAGCAAGGTTACAACTTAAGTGACAAAATTAACTTTCCTTCCAAATGCAAACTAATTAAAAGTATTTCAACAAAAATCTCCCCATTCCAACACTTCTCCTCAAGGTTTTTGTTGTAGTACAAGCCGTTCTTTCATAAAACATCATTTGAATTCATTTGATTTTTTTTTCCCTTTTGCTAAGCACTATTTTTCAAATCTTCTTGGATTTGTTATACATCTTGGAGGAATTTTTTTCACCAAGCCGTCCCAATGATGTTTTTTTTTTCTTTTTTTTTTTTTCAAGAACTTGTCTGTGGGCTTCGTTCATTTTGGACTTCATTAAAAAAAGTCTAAGACTTCTACAGGATATCCAAAAGAAGCCTAGTTGTCGTGGCATCTGCTACCCTTGTCAAAAATGGCTATTCTTTCCATTGCTCCACGTGAGCAACTATAATCTTCACAAAAGAAGTTGCTGCTACCCTTTTCATCAGTACAGCAAATTCTTTTAGCAATTTTTGCATACGCCTAGGTCCCTTTTCAACTGCTTTTTGCAATTCTTGGACCTGATTTTGTCCCTTCAATAAAGTTTTGTATTCTTACAACTTTCCTAGGTCCTCTTCAACAAGATTTCTGCAGCTTTAAGACATGCCTAGGTCCCCTTTTCACTGGTTTTCTGTAGCTTTTGAACATGCTTTGGTCCCATAAATAAAGTTTTGCAGTTTTAGAACTTGCCTAGGTCATCTTCAACAAGATTTCTGAAGTTTTTAGGACATGCCTGGGTCCTTTTCACATTATGGTTATGCTAGTCGTCTTCAGACATTTAGTTTCACCTTTTCAAATACCAAAATACTAATTTCTCACCCTTGAAAATATTTGGAATTTGCAAAACGACAGAAATTTGATGAAGCAATGCTTCACGTAGAATCCAGGTCAGGAAAATCTAACCATTTATTGGGTGAGAAAGGAAGAGAGAAACAATAAAGCGAGAACTTAAAACAGCAAGAAGGAACTAAAATCTACAGAAGTTCTTTTGTCTCCTCTTTTTCATTTCAACGACTTCCATAAATCTTTTTTTTTTTTTCTAGGTCCCCTTTTGCTCTCAACAATACTCCTTTTGCTTTTACCTATAAACCCTTAAAGACCACCTAAAGCTCTGTCAAAACTTACAAATACAGATACAAGCCCCTTAAGGTTACCATGTTGACTGATTATAGGGCAGAGATAATACTAACTCACACTACGTGAACACACAGAAACAAGTTCTATATAATGTACCTCCAAAGAGCAGTAAACACGCCAATTAAGTTCATACCTAACTAACACCACTAAAAGACAAAGCTAACTTTCCCTCCAAAATTCAAACTAATTAAGAATATCTCAACAAAAATCTCATCATTCCAACAATCTTCCATCTTCTTCTCTCTTCCTTGGTATCTTTCTTCTAAATCTCACATCCCTCTATCTTCTTCTTAAAGCTATAATCTTTTTTCTTCTCCATAAGTGATTCTGCATCATTAAGAAGAAGCATCTTGCGTTTAACACACTCCCAATAACACAGCCCAATTATTTCAAGGTTGCCCTTATATTAAGAAACAAATAATGAGGTCGCTTTAATCATTATTCATCATGTAAGCAAAAAATTTGGCTGGCTTCATTCTTCTGGATATAATGAAAATTATGTTTAGTTGAAAAGGATGCATCTACTTTTACCTCACAATGTTGTATGTCATCCCCAGAAAACTACATCGAAACTTTTAGCAATTCAAAAAAAATTTCGCTACCGATGCATGAAAGATGTGACTCGATTTTTGAGGTGTTCGACAAGAGCATTCCGTAATATAGCATGATAGTGTCCAATGTAAGTTTCCATTTAAAAGTCAAGTGAAAAGTGAGAATTAAGAGTTACCCTCTGAACTGCAACACCACCTCTCTTTTTCTCTGAGTTGAAAGGAAAGACTTGGAGAACTTTTGACTGTGATCTGATGACATCAAACTTCATCCCCAACTGAAAAGGGAAAAGAGCAAGAGAAAAAGACATATTTACCAACTGTTATTAACTTCACAAAGAAACACATACTTAATGTAGACACCAGAACATGAGTAGAAGGTATGCCTTGACAGCCCAAGAAAGGATAGCCTTCTCAGTAGGAGATCCAGAAACCTCAACATCTCCACCATTCTGTCAAAAAGAATGCAATCAACAACAGATGTCTCTATGTCATACAATGGAACATCAAATTAACTGAACAATGCAGGTAAAGTAGAATACGCGTGGATCCAAAACAGTATCCTTTCTCGAGTTTCTCATAAGGAAATAAGGATTAAGGAAAAGAAAAATGACAATGGAAACAGAAAAAAAATGCTGACTAGACTATAACATAGAATAAAAATAACAAAAGATCCCCTTTACTCACTAGCCAAATTTCACTCATAACAACAGTCTTGCATTAGAGAGTCCACCTCTTTTTGGTCAATATTAGCAAATGCAGAACAAGTTTGGGAAAAGAATCCAGGAGTATAATGTTATCTTGTTTGGTTAAAAAAGAAAAAATTTCCTTGGAATAAACCATTATTGTGTATCATTAGTCCCTGTAAATAAATAACAGAAAGAAATAGATTAAAATGAAACGTCGAATACAAATGCTTTGTATTTGCTCTATTTGTCTGTAATTTCTCAATTAATATTTGATTGCATAGTTGGAAAAGTATCAAATCCATGATTCTTCGTCGAGTTAAATGCATGCTTCTGGTGTTATTATTAGGAAAATGTATGGTGTTGTAGACAACATGATTAAAACTTCTTTAGCTTTAAATCCATTTCTATATGGTCATAATTTATCAAGTATGCATGTATAACAGTTAATACACTTAATCTGTGGGTCCAGATTTTATATGTAGAATAAAACTAATACCAAATTTCGCTAAAATTTCCATAAGCATCAGAGAGGCGAGGTGCCACAAAAGGAGGTAGTTCAGCCTCACCTTAAGGGAAGCCCACCGAATCTAGAAACATAAATGCTAAAGCTAATACGATATTTTATTATCTAGCCACGAAGATATCAACTAAAATATCTATATCTATATATATTTGTGTGTATATATGTATATATATGCATATGAAAGAATTCAATAAACTGTGCAATAATCACAGTCCCAAGGTTAAATATAAGTCCTCCCTTAGTATTCTCACGAAAACTAATCAGAATAAAGAGGAAAAAAATAAAAAAGGAAAAAGTAAATAACATCTTTACCTTGGGGGCAAAAACATTGCCCGTGCTGTTCTGTGCAACACCCTCGCATAACAAAGAGATAACTCCAGAGTGCAACTGTGAGGAATCGTCTGGTCTATTCATCTTCATTCTTCCAACATAAGCCCCTACTACAGTCATCTGTGATAAATAAAATTGCATCATTGAAACCAAGATACCTGAATATTCTTAACCAATTGGTCAAAGTAATGAAAACAGTATAAAATAATTTCATCTATCATAAATCTTGAGAATAGGAGATTGAGGAATCTTTGATTAGTTAAGACATCAAAATCTTTAAAAAGATAATAATATTTAGAAAACATGAAAAACAGGCAAAGAAAAAAGAGAAATAATATGTAATAGAATAGGTTCTCCTCCAAGTACATTTTAATCAAATGTTTTTCCATACTAATTAGATTAGATAGACAAGAGGAAGTGATACTGAGAGACTCGAAAAAGTCAAACATACTCCTATAAGGAAAAATTGCAATCAATAATTAGAAAACACAAAAGTTATACATATTGCTAAAAATGACAATATTAACAATATTCACTAGATATTTCAAAATCAGCTAAGGTGGTGTTTGGTAAAACTGAAAATTAAATGCTAAAAATTTAATAGCAGGCTTCCAATAGCAGAACACACCTGATTCAAGGTCAGTGTTCCAGTCTTATCACTGCAAATTGTTGTGGCCGAACCCATAGTTTCACATGCTGAAAGCCTACGAACCTGTAAATATATTGCTGTCAAAAAAAAATTATAATAGAACTCATATTTGAGAATACGAGGTAGAAGCAATTATAGTAGAACTTTGAGGAAATCAGATAATGATACTTGCCAAGGCTTTATCTGCCATCATCTTCCGCATTGAGTATGCCAAGCTGTAAGCCAATGATGTATAAAACAAAGATTGAGAAGGATACAAGAGATTATGGAAACAACTATCTCAGCTTTAGCTGCAATATAATATTGGTATGAGAGAGAAGACTGTTACTTACGTCAAGGTAACAGCCAAAGGGAGTCCTTCTGGCACAGCAACAACAACAATTGTTACCTGAACGGCACAACAGTTGGTCAAGAAACCACGACACATAAATGAATGTGATAACCAAGGGATTGCACTTACTGCAATGGTAATAATTTTAACAACTCCATCCACTGCCTCGCCAATCTTAGTACGGCCTCGGACAAACTGGACTTCTCCATTTGAGTTTCTTGTATTTCCAGTAAAGTATCTAAAGTTTTGGATGTGATTGTAGTTGGTAAGTTGATATGCAAACAATTGAACAAACCTGTAACTGTTAGGAGAAATTTATATCACCTGACTATGAGGACAGCAAGAACAGATACAGCTACTGTTAAACCCACAATGCCTATAAAAGTTGCAACTCCATTCAAGCGTACCTATTTCAAATCATTAAATAATTCTCTCAAAGGTAAATCACTTGAATTGAGATTAGGAAATGTTAACAAAAACCAAGACAACCTGCAAGTGGGTCTCTTCACCAGTATCCTCTGAGATGCTTGCCATCAATAATCCCCATTCAGTATTGATTCCAACACCAGTTACCTACAAATGGCTAAGAATTGAATCTTCAAGGCGATCAACTACAAAAAGAAATTATTAAGTCTTTTGTAAATAGAATAAGGGAATGAAGCAAGACTTCAAGTAGTTATCAAGAGAAGGAAGATTTCATTAAATATAAGATATTGGTCAAAAACCTTAAGTCTAAGGGGAAATTTTGTAATTTCCAACTTTGATTGCTAATCCTTCAGGAGTATTTATATTTATTTGTTTTTTTCAGAGTCCATGTTCCTTGTTGGTTCGGGAAAATAGCAATCCTTTTCATTTATTATGGGAGTCCAAATCTATAGATAAACATGCTTTAATTGCTTTATGATTAAGTTCAGTCAATAAAATTTCAACAGACTATGCCTTTTTTTGTTTCTTGATTTGTATGATGAAATTCTAACACATTGAACGTGATTCTTTCTAGAAAGCAGTGAGTCCCATATCCCATTATTGTGAAGCCAATAGTTTATCTCATTGTGTTAATGTTTCCTCTATTATTCTAAACAAAACCATGCTATATTAATTTTCACACCCTAATTCAAGATTACTCTGAAAGCCCTAGCCTTAATATCCTGATGAAGTTTCCCAAGCTGGCCTACATAACATGCTATGAAGCATGCAGAAGCAAGAACGTAAATTTCACTTCATTGGCAGCTCAACTTTCCATGTATCAAAATAAACATTTATGATAGATCATCAAAAAAATCTTCTATAATCTAAAAATGAAAAATCATCACCACAAATTCTCAATGATCGCTGAGTAGAGATCAGATGATTAACAAGAAAATACATGATTCAACACTCTACTAGATATAGGCCACAATCAAGCAATAATTACCAGCATAGTACCAACACCATCTGCAACTTTGCAACCAGACATCAAAAATGGTGCCTTATGATCCTTGTGAACCTACAGCAAAGATCAAGCTTAAAAACAAGAGATTTATTCTGACAGAATGTCAAATTACTAGAATGCTGGCTAACTTACAATCTTGCTTTCACCCGTCATGCTAGATTCATCTATAGCAAGAGAATGACCAGTGACTAAGATTCCATCAGCCGGGACCTAATGAAACACCCAGCAGTTACAAGTTGAATGGCAGAAGTATTTAAATGTGGAACAGAAATAAAATAATCTGACATAAACTCACCTGATCACCTATTCTAAGGGGTACCACATCACCAACAACAATATCAAATATTGAAAGTTTCAGTGTTCTACCACCTCTCATGACCTGAAAAAATTTTCATGCTATCGTCTTACTTAGAAAGAAAATGTTTAAAAATAGAAAAATACACAAATCTAACAACATATATCATGATTATTTTTTGCAACGTGCAGGTAAGTACCTCTAACTGTATATTTCGCTTCTCCTCATTTAAATTTTGAAACTGGAGAGATTGACGATAATCACTAAAAGCTAGCAAACAGATAAAAGAAGTGTTACAAAAAGATTGACTGATGTAGAAAGAATGTTAGCATAGAAATAGCTTGAAAGAGTCACAAATAAACGAACTGTAGCCTGGCTGAACCAAATTCACCATCACATTATTCAATTTCTTTTTTAATTGCTATAATCAGAACATAGAATTAAAGGGAGGAAATTCAAGCTTGAAATTACATATCCTGGCTAGGGTTTTAAATAACAGAAATGGAAACCCATTGCTGAAGCAGAACAAAACAAATAGGCTACCACTAACATGAATGTTTAAAAAAAATTAGCAAAATAACTCAAATCAACGTTAAATGGAGAATTTAACAAACTATCATAATAATCTTGTACATCTAACAATTTACGGTGTAAGAAATAGAAATGAATATCACATAAAGTCATTGTATAAAAATTGTATTCTTATATAAAAATGGGTTATAAATTATAATACACAAAAAAATGATATAAAAGGTAGTAAAAAAAGGGATGATAATAAAAAATTACAAGAAACCTTATATATATATATATATATATATATATATAACTAAAAGTAATGATTCAAATTCAGATTTAGAGAGAATCCCAGTATGGATTGCAACTCAAAGAAATTAAACCCCCATCTAGACATTGGGGCAATGTCTTTAACAAGTGCCACATCTCTTTCATCCTCCTCATTCTTCTTTGGTATTCTTTTAAGGTTTAAAATGAAAAGAGAAAAAGATAGACAAATGGGAATACAGATGGCACCACCCTCTCTCTATCCAAGTATGCACCTTCTCCATCTCATTCTATCCCCTTCTTCTTCTCCTCCTCCTCCTCCTCTACTCAGCTTCAGTTGTTAGTGCTGACACAAAACTTTAGGCTTTTTGTTTGGTGAAACAGTTGTATAGCCAAATACAAATTAGCAAAGTGGCCGTAAAAGCCTTAATAGCAGCTGATATGGGTTTGATTCCAAGTGATTTGCCAATAACAGGTGGAGTACTGGAAAATGTTAAATCATGTGTATTGCCCAATACTGAATACCCTGGCAAGAAGCCAGGCCAATGAAGGCACTAAAACCACAATACAAAGCGCATCAACACTAGCATACCATCAACTCAATACTGCTGAAAACAATAAATTATCTTTACTCTCAGATCCAGTGGACATTTTGATAGTCTAGCAAAAGAAGCAGCCCAACACCATAGAAAATTATAACAATAGCAGCAATACCAATAAAATTATGTTTAGAAGTCAAGAGATGAAAGCAAACAATTGCATGGGTCATTGACAAACCATTCCCGACACATAATTACAGACATCCAAAATTTGCCTCCTTTCCTAGCACATTGACAAACATATGGACCTTAATTAGAAAAATAAAGGAAATTGATTTCAATACCGGTTACAACTATAACAAGGATAACAGCAAAAGCAATGCTTGCCCCATCATACCATCCTTCTTCCACACCCTGTGAAAAGTAGTATAAAGGACAATATAAAATAACATTTTAAATAGAAAATACAGGAAGATATGGGTTGGGATGAAATAATGCTTGCTAAAACAAGTATTACTAAAATATAGGTTAACATAGAGAAAATGGCAAAAAAGAAAACCTCCACAAACAGCAAAACTAAAAAGTTGTCCACAAACAAAAACATCAAATGCGATTTGAGAATAAATAAGTATATATAAGTATGTGTGTGTGTGTGTGTGTGTGTGTATATACATAAAGGAGTTTAAAATGCTCATTCTCTTGTAAGCAAGCTCAATTTTACACTTTCAACATTAAGAATATTAGATTAATAATTTCAAACATTTCCTAGAAAGACTTTAAATAAATTAGCAAGCATAAAGGGGAAAAATGGAAAATAAAAGGAGTAACACATTTTCGAGATGGCTTACTAATATGTCTAACAAAGTGAATTTAGGAAATGCTGAAGGTGTAAAGACCATCT
Source organism: Jatropha multifida (assembly GCA_948099535.1). Lineage (NCBI taxonomy): Eukaryota > Viridiplantae > Streptophyta > Magnoliopsida > Malpighiales > Euphorbiaceae > Jatropha > Jatropha multifida. The sequence continues at coordinate 28,371 of CANUEX010037359.1, forward strand.
CATCATACGTATTGCAATAAAACTTTAAAGCCCCTTGAAGGTCTTTCAATAGTGAACATGAGGTGGTGCCCAAAGGAATTTTCATCCTACAATTTATGTACTTATCAAAATATCACTAAACTTGTACATTAATTTTTCTTGCATACTTCAAAATTTTTAGAATGAAGTACCATTGAATCCCTCTACTACAGTAAAAAAACACTAGTCGGTACCTTATTTTCATAACTAATTAAATAGTTTCTCTATGTTACTTCGTCTAACTGATTCATCCTCCTATTAGGATTTAGACCATTTTTCCACTAGTCAAATAAAATTTTAATCTGCAAAATCTCAAAAGTCAATGGAGGCAACTATTTATTGCAAAATTATTCCTCCATTTTTGTTTCTAATTTATCTTTTCCTCTACTCTTTCTCTTCGCTCTAAGAAAGTGCAAGCATTCACGTAGATAATCTTATGTATAGTTCGTTAATTTCTTACAAAGGGATGACCTTTCTTCTCTCTAAATGTTACTAGAATCTCATTGGGAGTAATTGCCCAACAACAAGAACAAAACTACAAAGCAAAGCAAGCAAAAAAGAACAAAGAAAAGAAAAGAGCATCCGATGAATCAATTGTGGAGAATCCAAGCTTCAATCTTTATTTCACTACTGCTCTATGTATATATGTACATGCCAAATCTTGAAGAAAAAAATGAAAAAGAAAAAAGAAAGAGAAGTGACTTGGGTAGGGATTTGGTGTGTAGATCAAGAAGAGAGAAAGAGTTATAGAATGGATAGGGATTTGGTGTAGTTGAAACAAAGAAGAAAGGGTTGAAAAGGGAGAAAGAAGGTTAATTTTCAATCGAAGAGATTTAGTGGTTTGTTTGTTAGCTTTATGATGGCCTCTTTTTTACAAGTCCAAACATAGTTGAGATAGAGATGAGAATGATTTTAGCTTAACAACAATTCAATGTTATTTTCATTAAGGAATGACTAAATAGTTAAAATGAAAAGGCTAATTAGTTTCTAAAAATATGAGTCCCGGCTCCTATATCTTGTTATACTAAAGGGGATAATTAGTAAGTCGCCCAAATTTTTATTCTACATTTCTTTCTAACAATAACGTTATCATCTAGCCAAACTCATGCTACAATCCACAAAGTCATACAAATTCTACTCCGTACAATTTAAAAATGAAAATGCATCAACCAAGAACCAAAGCTATAACCATAATTACTAACTAGGGAAATTTTCTAGCTTAATCAAGTAAAATAAAATGAACTTATTTAAGAAGATTAAGTATACCTCTGTCTTAATTCCTAGTGCTAGTGACGCTATGGCAGCTATAATCAAGATGATAAGTGTCAAATCTTGCCAAGCTTCCCAAAGGAACCTCTGAAAAATAAGAAACACAATAAGTGAAAAGCCAAAAATTATTAATGCATCTCAAATATCAATTGAAAACATGTAGAATACCAAGAAACTCCGCCCTTTTTTCCGAGGATATGTATTTACACCAAACGCACTCCTACGCTGTATTAAATCATCCTCATCTCCATTGATTCCACTCTCCAAATTTGTTTTCAACATTTTAGCTAACCCTTTAGCCTGATGAAGTAACCAGCATTTTGTAAATTATTATTAGTAGTAAATCGGTGCTTGACAAGGAAAATCTATATTCATAATTGACTTACACCTCCATACTCTTGTAGAGCAGAAATATTATGATCCCTGGTCATTGAAGCAAGTTGTTCTAGTCCAATTGCATAATCACCAGTAGGAATTGGGGCAGCTACTATGGGAGCTATGACTAGACAGGTAGAACAAAATATAACAATATTATTAGACCACAAATGCAACAAAATTTTTCATAAAAGTACAATGAAGCAACTATAATATAGTATAAATACCATATCTACAAACCAACTTTTTTTATCATTTCAACAAAACAAAATAGTTTAATTTCTAATTTAGAATTTCCAACTTTATGAGAAAAAATGAGAGTAGGTCAATAAAGGCACCATAGTTGTTGCCATTTGTCAGACATGCATACTAAGAAATTTACAATTCAGCGAAAAAACTAGAGTCAGGGGGCTACAACCCCAAGGAAAATTTTATAATTAAAAAGTAAATATGAATTTAGGGAAATTTCTCAAGATAATAATTATGGCCATAGCAAAATACCTTAGGTGAGATAATGATCCAGTGTAATGTTATTATCTATATTGACCTAAAGTCATTTATGCAAAATGTTGAGCTAAGCTTTAACAAGCTTCCTAAGTTTTTTTATCTATTCTTTTCGCCAAAATATGTTCCAATAGATCTTCAATTCGATGTTTGCTTTCTTCACTTTAATATGACAATGCTCATCTTCCTTTGATATCTTGACAATCAAAACTTATAATTCTTGTGGACATGCAGTTCACATCAAAAAGGTTGCATCTTAGAGGAAGCATAAAATATAACTTGCCTTGTCTAGAACCCTCTTACATCTATGATGACCTATTAAATAAGTTTCTTACCAAAGATGATAGCCAACAATTTCTCCTTAGTTCCTTGAATCTCCTCAAAGATAGTTTCAAATTGCTTTCACCTTTCCACATACCTTAAGCTGTTGCTCTCACTAGTAAAAAGCTTCAAGTTTGAAACTTAATTCACCATATCCCAACATTTCAAATAAAAGGTAACTTTTTTCAATAATGGATAGGAAAAGAAAATTGAAGGTGGAAAGCTGGTAAACTTTTTGATATGTAAAGTTTTCTTTCTAATATAAGGTAGGAGTAAAACCTATCGAGAAAAATGAGAAAAGGAAGGTTAAAGTGGTTTGATAATTATGTTGAAGATCCACAGAAACCCTCAAAGAAAATCAAGCATGTTAAAGAAGACGAGACTAGAAAAAAGAGAGAGGATGACCAGGACGACACGGAAAGAATTATTAAGAAAGATCTAGATATGCAAGGTCTTTCTAAAGAATTAACACAAAACTCAGCAGAATGGAAGAAACAATTCCATATAGCCAATCCAACTAACTTAGAATTAAGATTTAATTGCTGTTATTGTTGTTGTGGTTGTACACGAAAAGAAAATTGAAGAGGAAGTTAATTTAGTAATAGTTCCATCCTCCATTTAGAGATATATTTTCAACAACTCATTCAACTTCCAAATCTCTTTTCAAGAGGGAAAAAAAATAGCCACATCGCACAAACACCAAAGGTTGTCAAAATACCAAATTTCCTCATGCATAGAATTATTCAATTTTATGGGGTAATTTTCTAAAAAAATTTTCAACTCAAATTGCATAAGAACTTGATAGGATAGGTGTAAGCTTGCATGTCAAATTTGCATAATTGCAATCCGAGGCATGCCTAGCTCAAGATCTTTCATGTTGCAAAAGCTTTGACTCAACTAGAAATTGCTAAAATTTACCATAGACATGGATTTCATATAATTGTACAATGACTCTTAGATCCAAGCCTTTGCAACTCATTAATCAAACTAAAAAACCTTGAGTTTTCATATAGACAAATGAAAGCACCCTTATCTAACAAGTTATGACCTATTGGTAGCAAACTTTTTAACCTGATATTTGAGTTTTGGGTTCAGTGTCAAAAAACTCTCTCCTTCCTCTCTTTAACCAACCCACACCCCCCCCCCCACCCCCTTTATTTCTCTCTCTTGTCTAATTAATTCTAAATCATCTCCTTGAATCATGATTCCATTTAGAGATTGCGATGTTAGCAAATCAGGTAGTATATTTGTAGACCTAGGTGAAAATGTGTAACCTCTAAATTTAGCAAAAACATGAGAGAGAGGATTTTTTGGGCTAACCCCAATCCTATTCCAAATGCAATGAGTTTGAGTTTAATTATGTGCTAAAAAAGATATAGATATTAGAAATATACATTTTTAGGATCACCACCTTCATTGATAAATGCACTGTCGAACTCATTACAATTCTCAAAAGATATAAAATAATGAAATCACTCAAACAAGAAAAATATAAACTTTAGATTCAAATAACTTATAAGGAGTTATTGTTATGCTAAAAATGTACTTTTCAAGACAGTATTGCTTGATTGAGGTATTGTTACCACCACCACCCCCCCCCCCCCAAGAATAAAAGAAATAACACTGGTAAAGCATTAATTTTAATTGCAGCCTAATTTTAGCTCTAATTTATGATTTAATTTCAGTAAGATGAAAAGATCAGAGAAAGAAAAACCCATTTTTCAAGCCTCAAGCTATTTTATGAAATAATACTTAATTTTTAGTTTGTCAACTAAAAGCCTGTCTCGTAACAGTAGTTGGAACTACTTTGCAAAAAATTATCCTTTTAGATGCTGGAAAAGAATAATGTTATAGTGTTTGTTCAGTTGTTTTGAAATTTTTTTTATTGGTATATGTGAAATTCACATTAAATATAAATTTTAATGAACATCAATTGGAAAACGATAAGAGTGTGAGATACCGATTGGTCGCTCCCCAGCTAACTTGAAAAGCAATGCGGCCTAAAATGACAAATATCCATTGATTAAAAATAAAATAGTCTTAAATGCAGATTTAATTATTTTTTAAAAATAGAATATTTACTCGTATGACTTGGGCATGGGATCTAATCATCCGTTTCCTTTTTTCTTTCTCCTCTTCCTTTCTCAAGTCCAAGGTGTATCGAAACCGACGAGAAGCATTCAGCACAAGTGCAGCTTGCTGTGAAAGACCAATACACAACAATTAGTCTGAACTTCTAAGACGAGTACATTTAAACATTTGTATATATAAACTCATTAACAAACAAGTGATTAGCAGAAACCATATATTCCATTTCCTCACTGTGAGAGCCAGACATATAGAAAAACAAATGGCGTAAATGATGAATGATATGACCTCATTTGGTAAGAAAAATTACGGTACTGTAATTCGAAGAGCAAGCAATAGCATATTTAAAACTTAACAATTTTTCAAAAAATGAAAGGAATAATCACCCTCCAGCGTCTGAGAGTTTCAACAGAAGCATTCTTGGTCTGAGCAATATCAAAGGGATTGTCGGAATCGTGGTCGTCGCGATGGGCATCTTTGAAGCCCCCCGCTTCAATGTCGGTCTCCCGCTTCCACATTGTAGACGACGACTGAAACAATACATCACTACAACTATTACTGCCATTACTCATTCATTAAATGAAAAATGAATTAAATTAACTGCGTCGTTGACAGAGATATCACCTCCGACCCGTACACGAAACGACGGGAAAGGCCACCTCGCTCTCAGCCAAATCAAGCACAAACACTCACACTCGAAAATAAATAAATAAACAAATAAATAAATACGCAATCTTTGTTATTCATAAAATAAGTAAATAAATACCCACTTCACAGTTAGTATAACAACGCAAACACGATAGGAACAACCAGTGGACAAGTAGAAACAGCTACTGCTCTGTTTGCGAGATTGGCGGTTTCTTCTGGCTGAGAGTGCGAGACGGAGGTCTAAAATTTTTATTTAAATTTCAAAAAAAAAAAAAAACTTACGTGACTGTGATGATGATCGCCTGATGAATCGGTGGTCAGAAAGCCAAAAAGAGAAAATCGAAAGAGTGTTAGGAATATATAAATTTACGTTCATAATTTTTTTCTCAATAAGCCTGAAGACTCTGTCTCTCTCTCTCTCTCTCTCACCGTGTTTCTTCCAAGAATCAAAATTATAAAATGAAGTAATAGGAAACTTCGCAGAAGTTTCCCGCGCAATGACTTTTGTTAGCATATACAAAAAGTTATTGCAGATTTTCTGTTAGTAAAGTCAATTCTAAACTTTTTCTTTTCTTTTTAAATTAATTATTATTAATAAAATATAAAAAAATCGAGCAAAAATTTACAATCGAGCAAATAACAAAAAGGAATTTACAATTTTGATAAAAAAAAAAATTTAAAATTTTTTTATATATACCAAATTCAAAGTTACGATAGCTAACAAAATCTCAAAAAAATTAACACGATCAAACAAAAATAAAATTTACAGTTTTATAATTTCGCACCTAGGACGAAGCGATCAAAGGCAGAACCAGAAAATTAGTCAGATAGGCAAAATTTATTCTTAAATTTCAATAAAAAATAATTTATTTCTTATCCTTTAATTTAGAAATTGCAAGTTTTAAATATCGATAAGAATAATAATTGAAAAAAAATCCATTACTTAATTTCCAAATATGTTTGTAGGTTTTTTATGGCAATTTGATTAGTAAATTGCGAGCATGAATTAAATGAAAGAAATCATCCAGCTATAAATTGATAATTGCACATGCCAAATCGGCAAACAGTATCATTTTGGAAAAATCAAAACCTTGAACATTTGCAATATAAATGTATCGAGAATGACATTTATATAGTATTTCAGAAGACGCTCCACTGATGAAGACTACTCTTGCTCTTGAGCCATAAAAGGGGAATAACTGTGGATTTTCTTAATGGTTTGATAACGAGAGTCGTACAAGAGATAAGTAGGTTGTGAATTCAGCATTGAGGCAAAGGGAGTTGTGGAACAAGAGTTGAAACTGATGAAACAAAATAATTGTGACTATAGACAAGGTAAATGACTTGAAGCAAAAGTGCAACAGAAGAAAAATTAAATTGGTAACAGTTAATGAGTAAATGCAAAAGGAGATTAACAACGTGAAACTTGAAAATAGTTTTTTTTTATGAAATTAGTGCATGTCTTGCATAGTTTGAATTTATCTTTTTAATTTGTGTAATATTTTATTAGGATTTCGTTTATGTAACTATATGCATATATAGCTTCTCATAAATTAAAATTATACTCTCGTATCTTATCTTTATTATCTTTTTACTTCTCTCTATATTTTTTTATTATTTTATAACACGTTATAATCACGATATATATATATTTTGTATATATATATATAATCTTGAAACAAAGAGACGTGAGTTGACATTTTATTTTTTAAGTATTATATTTTATCTTTTTTTAGAAATTTTTGGATTTCTTTTTTTATTTTTCTATATTTTGATTGAATAGTTATATTTTTTTAATTTTAAAATAAATATTTAGTGAAATATCTAAAAATTTTAATTTCAAAAAATACCCATTTAAATTTTAATTCTAAAATTTGGGCCAATAAATTTAAATCACATAAAATCTAATCGATCCTGTAAATCCATTTAATTTGCTGAAAATCAATTGAAATTAAGATAATTTATTAAATCTGGTCAAATCGGTTTGAATCGAACCGAAAGGGCCCAGAGGCTTCTAGAAAGCCTATCACAATTGCTTTTTTTCCTTTCTTTTTTTTTCTCTCTTTCCTTTCTCCTTCTTTCTCTCTTCTTCTTCTCCTCTTCCTTCTCTCTCTCTCTCACGCCTCTCTCTCTCTCACGGTCTCTTTCTTTGCAAGACCGGTAGCTACGACCACCAACGGCAGCAGCTCCTTCCGCGCTCGGCTTGGACGGAAACCGCAGCTCGCTGCCTCTCCTTGCAGCAACGCCACAGCTCCTTCCTCCTCCTCCTCCTCCTCCCCCTGTCGAGCGAACCAAGCTAGTGTCGCAGCCCATTTCCGGCCACCAGCTGCAACTCAGCAGCTCCAGCATTCACGGCAGCAGGCCTAGCTCACAACTCTGGCCACCACCTCCTCCTCCTCTCCTCTCCGACGGAATTTAACCTTCAAATTTGTGATTTTTGGACTGAAATTGTTTGGTACTAATTTTAAATCATTTTCAGAATTTAATTAGTTAATTTATTAATTAGTTAGTAGTTAAATTTTAGTATTTTGAATGATTAAATTTATTATAGATGAGGTTGGTTAATTATCTAGTTGATTATATATATTGGTGAATTTTATTTTTTTTGGGGATAATTTTAATAATTAATTGGTTTAATTGGATGATTATGGTGATTGATAAATTATAGGATTTTTGATTATTTGATTATAAGAATATTGTTAGAACAATATTATCAAGGAGGTTAATTTAATTGTAGAATATTGATTATTGGTTGATTTTAGTACTTTTGGTTGATTGACTAGTTATGTGGTTAATTGATTAATTAGGGAATTTGATAAAATAAATAAGTTAGTGATTTAGTTATTTTTTATTTTTTTTTATGGAGTAATATGTTTTATTGTAGCTGTTTTAATTAATTACGAGAACCAGTTAAAATAATTGAGTAATGAATTTTAATTAGTGGTGGATCTTGATAAATAACAAATTGATAGAGAATTTGGATTTTTTATGGATTAATTGTAGTTATCTGAAATAAGATTATATTTATACGAAATAATATTATCCAATATATTATATTGGTAGTGAATTTAGAATATTTTAAAGGTTGTGACGAGAAATTGAATTAATTAAAGTCAGTAGTTAAGTAATATAGAATTTAGACTAATTTTAACAGAGATGATATAATATAATTTGTTAAATTAATTTTTTAATTATTATTTCGCGTTGAATAGAATAGTTGATTGATAAATTTCTTTTATATTTTCATGTTCATATATCATCTGAATTCGTCTACTACTCTTTCACACCAAAGTCAGAATTAGGATTTGAACATCCTAATATCACAGTGAGTAATAATAAATAGTGCATATCATCTCTGTAAACATGCATTTCATTTATATATCATATTCTATTTATTATTTAAATATGATCAATATTCATTTTCTCCATTGTTATGATATTACTATCCACCTTATAAACATAATATTATAGTCTTATAATAATGCATAATTACAACCTTCGATTACATCCATATATGTATATATTGTATTGATTAAATTGTTGAATATTTGTATTCTGACAATGATATGCTTTGTATTTAGATGGAAATTGAGATAACGTAGGTCACTGTGGGACCGTTAGCCAGGTATACGGGGATCGATTCCCTGATATATATATATTTATATTTATATGCGAATGAGAAAAGTAGGCCAAGGGCTAGCGGGTGGATTTGTGACACTATTGATCAATTTTCACATGTTGTGAATATCTGAATGTAATATGTTTGAAGATACTGATGTTATGTCATGTGCTTGTGAAACTATGTCCATTTCATATATATCGTGAAAGCATTCTGCTAGAATGTTTATGTTTACATTATTTATTATTATTCATTGAATTTAGTAAAAATCACTCCCCTTCTATAAATATTTTTCAGGAAATAAAAGTATTGTTGGTTTATAAGACTATATTTTTTTCTTCACAGAGAATCGAACGTATTAGTATGAACTATTTATTAAGTTTGTGGTTTTTTGCATATTTTATTTAATTTCACAGTTAAGATGTTAAATTAATATTTGGTTATGTAAAGTTATTGTGTGATTATAAAAAATCTGTAGAGTATTTTCTATGATTGAATACTATATCAAGCAATAGTTTGACTATGTTATGACAGAAAAATTTTATATGAAAATATATTTTTATTAAATGGATATAGACCCTAGCTATGAATGGTATATAATATTAAAATTGGACTAGAGATGTTATTAACCGTTTATTGAATAATATCATAATATGAATTTATTATTTTTTTTTTGAGTCAAATGACAATGGAAAAAAAATGAAATATTATAGTTTAGGCTTACTACGGGCCTTAAAAAATGAAATGTTGAATTTTTTTTTCTTTCTTTTGTATAAGGCATCAGTTAGTGTATTTCACACATTTTCGTTTTTATTTACAATTTAATTATTTTCTCGTGAGTAAACATTAATTATCACACTTCCCATTGAACTTAATATTTTTTGGATTCATGCATTTTCAAGAAGCGCTTTTTGCATTCGTGATCGTTCCTACTCAGTAATGATATCCAATCAAAATTGTGTATGATTGAAGTTATACGCTTAAAATTATTCCACCTGACTTTGAAGATGCGATTCTTCTCTTTTTAAAATCTCAATATGTATCGTTATTTGAACATCAATTTGCCTTAATTAATTTATGTTAGCACTAACTTTTTCTATTTTTCAATATAGCTTCAAGTAGAAAAAAAGACCGTGTATGTACTAGGTTGATATTAATGTAAACTTTCGCATTTACAACATTATTTCCTTTGATTGTAGTGATGTTAAACGATTTAATTTTATTGATGTATAAACTTAACCTTATGAAATTTGCTGAATTTCTCAAACCGTTAAATGAAGGGATCATTGAATCCAAAATATGGTCATTATTATATATATATATATATATATTATATTTTTTTTAAAAAAAACTATTAAACAAGACTCTTAAATTAGTTCTTCACTTTTAAACTTTATATATATATATATATGACTATATTTATTGGTTCACACTTAATTTAAATTTTTAGAGTTTATCTACTAATTAAGAGATGTTTTTTGTTAATTTATTAGTAAATGTAATTTATAAATTATAATCTATATGCATTAATAAAACAATCTTTTTAAAAAATAATAATGAAGTAACCTGTGCAATGTGCGGGCCTTCACCTAGTTTATTCTACTTCTTCGATTTCATTCTATTGCTTTGAAAAGGGACAACATATGATCTGTCATAGCCAAAATTAAGGTTTGAGTGTTTTGAATTTGTTTGCTTTTGAAAGGTAATTTTTTATATTTTTTGAGATTTGGTTGTTATTAATCATAGATAAATATTTAATTTTAATTTTATATTAAATTTAATAAATTATATATTAATAAGTATTTTGATACTTAAAACCCAAAATTATTGTTATTAATTGTGTTTTGATTAGTTCTATGTCAGTTTACGATTTTTTTTTTAATTTAAGAAAAATGAAAAGATGGATTTTAGACTTTTGATAGGTTTTTGATATAGGTGTTGTTGTTGTTTCTAATTTTCTGTTTAATTTTGGTAGAAAAAAATGAAATGTTTTTGTTTTAAAATTGTTTAAATTTATTTTTTAATTTTTTAAAATCATTTAAAAAATAGAAAACGTGGTTTACGAAACCACAAATCATGGTTTACATGATTTTTTTTCGTTAATAAGCTTCTCTCTGCTATGAGTCTTTATAACCAAACACACTTTAATCTTCTCTCTCCTACAACTTTGTATCAAATTGGATAAAACTTTGTATTTGACTCTTCCTAATTTCCTTTATAAACTCTAATTGTTTCCTCAAAGTTTTATAATTTTAAAGTACAACCAATAACAATATTCTCCAAATATTTGAGGAAGATCCATCTATAAAAGGACAACTGAATGTATAAGGTATTTTAATTTAATTCACAAAATTTTTTATTATTATTTATTGTACGAGCTATCATTATTTAGTTGATTTTTTTTTCAATTCTTTCACTTTAGTTGGAACTTGATTGAGTTCATATTTTTTTTTCAATACTTCATGTTCCAAGATTTCTTATTATGTTTTACTGAAATTTCTGCAGTAATTGCTCCAAATTTAGCTTTTATATATGTATATAGATGTGTGTTTAACAATTGATAAAATGTCCATTTTGCAAAATGAGTGAGCTACATTTGTCAAATTATATTTATAATCTTTAATAATTGGTTTGGACTTGATTGAGTTCATATTCTAAGGTCATGTCTAACATAATGTAATCAAATATGTAATGAAATACAGATTATATTATATGACTGATTACATTGTTTAGTCAAACTCTGGATATGTAATGTAATTGAAATTGTATGTATAATCTCCATTATTTAATTTGATGCAATATTCATTACATCAAGGACATATAATACCAATTACATCAAGTTACATTAATAAAAACTTTATCATTTAAGGCTATTTAACACTGTCATCTCACCACCTTAGTGCCACCACTACCGCCGCCACCACCACCACCACTGTGCCACAACTACCACTACTCTCACCACCATTGTCGCTCCACCACTACCACTATCGCTCCATCACCACCATAACCACCACTCCCACCACCATCATTGCACCACAACTACCACCACTCTCACCACCAACACCACTATCACTCCACCACCACCTCTCCATCACTTTCACCACCACTACTACTCCATCATTTCAACTACCATCACTATCGTGCCACTACCCCCACCACCCTCATCGCCACCTCAACCACCACCATTCCACCACCTCAACCACGAATGCTCCTCCACCTCAACCACCAATGCTCCTCCACCTCAACCATCACCATTCTCACCACCATTACTGCTCCACCATATCACCACCACCTCACTATCGCTCCACCACCTCTGTCTCAACTACCACTACCACCTCAACCACTAATCACACCACCACACCACTCCACCACCACCACCGCTGCTCCATCACCTTAACCACCATCACTCCTCTACCTCAACTACCATTATTGCTCCACCATATTACCACCACCACCACCTTAACTACCACCACCTTCACTCCCCAACCATCACCACTCCTTCATCGCCTCACCTCAACCATCACTACCACCTTAACCACCATCATCACCACCAACTTTCTAACACCATCATCACCACCACAACCATCACTTTACATTGCTGCCACCACCACCTCAATCACTCTACCATAACCACCATAACCACCATTATACCACCACCATTACCACATAATAAAAATTATATTTTGGTGTTTAACATGCAATACAAAATAAAAATTATATTTTATTATAAGAATGGAAAGAATATAATGAAAAATACTAAAAAGATCAAAATATCCATAATTTTATATTATAATTTAATTAATTCAATGAAAATATATAAAAAATTAACTTCTAATGACTTAATTAACTTTTATTTTATTATATTACATTAGGGGTGGGTATTTGGTTGGGTCAATTCATTTAATTTGACCAATTTGATTCGGTGAATAAATGTTCAGTTAAAAGTTTGATTAAAGAAAATTAAAGTTCTGATGATCAGTTAGAAATTAATTTAACCAAAATTAATTGACTCTCAAAACTATGTAGTTTTGGTTAAGTAGATAATAAAAGTAAAAATTAAAAATATTTTAGTTTTTATTTTGATTAAGTAGTAAATAATAACTTTGATTAATTTTTATTTTGGTTAAATTCGGTTAATCATAAGTTTAAGTTAAATTTGGTTGGTTAATTAAAATTTTATTTTCTTTAATTTTGGTTTAGTTAAGAATCAAAAAGAATTCAGCCAAAATGGTTCAATTAATTTCAGTTAAAAAATTAATTCGATTAAGTAAAAAAATTGATTAATTTATTTCGGTTCAAAATTTTACTCAAATTGATCAAATTGACCGAATATTCATCCCTAAATTACATTCGACTTATCTTCTTTTAATATTTTAGTTCAAATAAATTTATAAATCTAAATAATCTTTAATAGTTTAATATAATGAATAGTTTTTAGTTTAGATATTTTTTTTGTATTAATAATGATGTGGTGGTGGTTGTGGTAATGGTGATGGTGGAGTGGTGGTGATGATGGTGTAATTGGTGGTTGTGGTGGTGGAGTGATTAGCAAATCAACAATATTGTCACTGAGTGGTTGAACTTTAATATCAATATTCTTTTCGAAGATCATGACTAAAGAAAATCGTGGTGAAATGTAATTTTCTTATCTCCTCTAATATATTCTTTCTTCAAGCTAGATGAGCATATGAAGTATTTTCTTATAATATTGTAAAATTTCTTTATGAACAAATAGACTGCATATACTTTGAACATGTCGAAATAATTATCTCAATCAAATACATTCTCATCTTTCTTTATTGAATTGGCAAAATTTTCATGACTAAGAAAAGTAGTAGCGATTATTTCATTTCTCGAATGCCATAAAATAATTATAGATCCATATGTAAATGAATGACTTACTTGTGATATAACATAATGTGGATTAGATAAATAAACTATATTTTCATAGCCAATCAAATTTGATTTTGACATGTTACTCATAATACAGACTCATATTTATCATATGCCATGGAGATATCAAAAAATATATTTAACTTTGTTGAATTTCTCCATATTCAAGAAGAACTATATCTTGCAAATAAAAGTTATAAAAAATGCTTATATCAATCATATGACTATCAAGATACATTAATGCCTTTATTGTACTAAGATATGGTATTTCAAGACCAATAAGTCCTTCACAATTTTTTCAAAGTGAAAAATGATCATCTTCTTATCAAGTGATCTCACAACTATTGACATCCACATAAAATCATTTTAATAACTTAGTCATATGTATGGATTCATGGACAAAATTTCATTTATGAAATGCTCGATCTTCAAGCCAATTCAAAACTTTATATTGCTAAGATCTTTCATATCAAACTCTTCCTTTGAAAAATCTATCTTTGAAAGTCCCTCAGGAGTTTAATAATATTCATGAATCAAATAATGACAAATCCATATTCAAATCTCTTTACAAAATTGCATGAACATATAACAATATTTATATCTATATAAATATATAATTTCTAAAGTCTAACACTTATGTGGCAACACATGAAAATATGAAAGTGATGATATGACATTTTAATATCAATTTAGAAAAATAGATCAATCTGAGGGAGCTGAAGGTTGTATATTCAGATTACTACTCTAAGAATTCAGATTACTACTCTAGAAACCTAGATTTTTTAATTGAGATGGAGTTTTTTATCATTAATATTTGTTCTACTTCTACTTATATTTGAATTATTTTTTAATTGAAAATTTATTTTATTCGCCTGACGTAGATTAAATTGCCATTAAAAAACTAAATAAAAAGTTCCCTATGTTACTTTTTGAAATAACCCATTAATTTATTTTTAAAAGAATTTGCATTTAAAATTTAATTGTAAATTTTCACCAATGAGAATTGGCGAAAAATAATATTTCATGCCGCGAACCGAATCGAAAACCGAATTTAAATAGTCTAACTCAGTCGAAAAACCCCTAAATCAAATGGATTTAGGCGAAATCATTGGTTTAGACCAAATCGGTTCAAATCGAACCGAAATCATTTAATTAAATTAAATAATA